>ONZH01005904.1:0-21975 GCA_900303285.1 Rhinella marina | reverse complement strand
GGGGGCAGATGTAGAGCCCAGTTAGTGGTTCAGAGAGAAGTTATATATTAGAGACTTTGCACAGGGGAGTAAATAGACTAAAGACTGTATCAGCCTCCGATGCTGCAGCCGGTGGGATTGTTACCCCACTATATTACAAATAATTATTAACCCATTGCACCACTGAGAGTTGTAACATTTCCATTCATCACCTGCAGACGTGTCAGCTCTGAACACGCACAACCCCTTTAAAGGGCCCTGTCATCAGATCTGTGACATCGGCTGACCTTTTACACTTGTGCTCGGCAGCTGATGGCATCTGTGTTGGTCCCATGTTCATATGTGTCTGCATTGCTGAGAAACATGATGTTTTATTATATGCAAATGAGCCTCTAGGAGCAACGGGGCGTCACCATTACACCTAGAGGCTCTGTTCTCTCTGCCACTGCTGCTCCCTGTCTATTTTGACAGGGTCTGGCAGTGGAAATGTCATCACATCGGGCCATGTCAAAGTGCAGAGGGCGTGGCAGTTACAGAGAGAGCGGAGTCTATAGGAGTACTGGTAACGCCCTCATTTGCATATAATAAAATATAATTTTTAACAGTATGTTTTTTATTTGCACGCATATGTTTATATCTGTATGTGTGGTTTTGGGGGCCCCGGTACAGTCTTTGCACAGGGGCCCTCTGCTCTCTGTGTCCAACCATAATAATAATGAGGTAGAAAGCAACGAATGTGTGGAGGGCGGCAGGCTTATGTTTAGTGAAGGGTACACACCAGGGATGCCCAACCATGCCCTGCTGTAGGCTGTCCGGCCATGCTGGGAGTTGTAGTTGTACAACAGCTGGAGGGCGGCAGGTTGGGCATCCTTCTGTGGGGGAGAAGGTGACATCTTATCTAATGTCTGATTTCTATCTTCTCAGGCTGGAAAGTGAATGTCTCCGCCAACCAGAGGGCAGGGAGCGTGAATGCCCCATGACTGGAGCAGGGCGGCTCTCTCTGCTCGTAATCCATGGATAGGACTGGATTCCGCCAGGTCCACGTCCTCCGGCACAGAGCGTCCTTATTACAGGGCTCGCTGCGCTCATCCATGGTTCTGGCTCGGGTCCCTGTCTCATTATAGGCCCAACATGCATATTTCTATTAAAGGGTCTGCACATCCTTAGGTAAGCCAAGCTAAAAATTGTGCGTTCTTTCCTCTGCAGACCTCTGCTTGCTGTCTGTGAATAGAAATGTTCTTGTTTACATCCAGTTGCTGAAACCCCATACATAGTCCTGTTCTCACAGCTACCAGGGGTGCACCACCAATGAGGTGAGGTGAGGCAATTGCCTCAGGCAGCACCAGGGGGCAGCAGAAGGGCCATGGGCAATCACCACGTCCATTGTGGAAACGCTCATCTCTACATGTTCAACTGCATCGTCATACAGGGGCACCGGGGCGGAGTCTCCCTGGCCCTCCAGTAGGCTCTAGTCCTCGTTCCTGCAGCTCAGGGCACAGACTAGAAGAGGGCGGTGTCCTGCACCACTGGTAGCAGAATGGAGGTATTTATTGGGCAGCAGGGTGGGCTGCTCCCTGTGGGGTGGGGGGCGTTATTTTGTAATTGGAGAAAGCAGTATGGCGACATTGCAGCTATAAAAAGGGGCACTAAAAGGGTTTTTTTCATACTGGCAGCCATTGAAAAGGGAATTATTTTACCGGCAAACATTAATAAGGGGGTATTTTTTGTACAGGTACACGTAATAGGTGGAATTATTACTACTGGGGGCACTATGGGGGCATTATTACTTCTGGGGTCAAACCAGAGGTATGAGGCGCTGTATTACTGTGGATGTAAGAGGTATGAGGCACCGTATTACCCTGGATGTAAGAGGTATGGGGTGCTGTATTACTGTGGATGTAAGAGGTATGAGGTGCTGTATTACCCTGGATGTAAGAGGTATGAGTCGCTGTATTACTGTGGATGTAAGAGGCATGAGGTGCTGTATTACCCTGGATGTAAGAGGTATGAGGCGCTGTATTACTGTGGATGTAAGAGGCATGAGGTGCTGTATCACCCTGGATGTAAGAGGTATGAGGCGCTGTATTACTGTGGATGTAAGAGGTATGAGGCACCGTATGGGTCGGTCGGTGCCTTTTCAGTTTTTGCCTCAGGCAGTAGAAGGACTATGTTCGCCTCCTGTATATGTATCCGCTAGTAATGCAGCTCATATTGTAACTGATAAGCAGTAGGATGTCGGCACGTTGTGGACACACCAGTCTATAACTCACCCGTATAACTCTCAGTGGTGCAGGTGTAACACCTGTAATCACTGCTGCGACATAGAGAGAACATTTCCAAAGGAAGAAACAAGTAGAGAAGTCTCTTACCTGACCTGACGTGTGAAGGACGAAAATCCAAATTAATGGCTAGATGTAATAAAACCGCTTGTAGGTTAATCATTGACTCTATAATTAGAAGCGCACCAATCACTAGCGAGATCTGAAACCTGGCGTTGCATCAAGATAGCACAAAGCCGTATATATTATACACTCCAATATCAGTGTGCCTTATATGTTGCATTCGGAAAGTCTTCTGACCCTTTTTTCACATTTTGTTATGTTGCGGCCTTAAAATATCCCCCTTCGCTCAGTCCCCCATAATGAGAAAGTGAAAACAGAATGTTAGAAATTTTTGCTAATTTATTAAAAATGAAAAATGTTAATTTCACCTGGACATGAGTGTTCAGACATTTGCAGTACTCCAGAGCTGGACAGCATATTCTAAGTTATACATTTTTAATGTTTTGACCACATGCTCCATCAAGGGGAAGGTATGGTTGGCAGGAGCAGGGTTAACCACCCTGTTCCTTAAAGAGGTTTTGTCACTTCAGCATTTATCATGTAGAAGAAGTTAATACCAGGCTGTTACTAATGTATTGTGATTCTCTATGTTGCTTCCTTTGCTCGCTGGATCCATGTTTCCATCACATTATACACTGTTTGTTTCCATGGATACGACCACCCTGCAATCCATCAGCAGTGGTGGCCAGAACCATAGAAGCGCACGTAGGCTGTTGCTTTTTTCTATAGTGTGCAAGCACAACCACTGCTGATGGATTCCAGGGTGGTCATAACCATGGAAACGAATTGTTATAATGGGATGGAAAAATGAATCCAGCCGATAAAGGAGACAATCGTTTTTAAAGATTCTCTAGGTTCTGGCACAGTGCCAAGTGATTGGCGCAAGGCGAATGTGGTGCCCATATTCAAAAAAGGATCTAGGTTCTCTACAAGTAATTATAGACCAGTTAGTTTAACTTCTGTTGTGGGAAAAAATATTTGAAGGACTCTTCAGGGACTATATACAGGAGTATTTGACTGTAAATAATATTATAAGTGACAACCAGCATGGGTTTACAAATGACAGAAGTTGTCAGACTGACCTGATTTGTTTTTAGGAGGTGGTGAGTAGCAGCCTGGACAGAGGGGCGGCTGTGGATGTAGTGAGGTGAGTAGATGCTTGGACAGAGGGGTGGCTGTGGATGTAGTGAGGTAAGTAGAAGCATGGGCAGAGGGAGGCTGTGGATGTAGGGAGGTGAGTAGAAGCCTGAACAGAGGTGTAGCTTCGGATGTAGTGAGGTGAGTAGAAGCCTGGACAGAGGGGCGGCTGTGGATGTAGTGAGGTGAATAGAAGCCTGTACAGAGGTGTGGCTGTAAATGTAGTGAGGTGAGTAAAAGCCTGGACAGAGGGGCGGCTGTGGATCTAGTGAGCTGAGTCAAAGCCTGGACAGATGGGAGGCTGTGGATGTAGAGAGGTAAGTAGAAGCCTGGACAGAGGGGTGGCTGTGGATGTAGAGAGGTGAGTAGAAGCCTGGACAGAGGGGCGGCTGTGGATGTAGTGAGGTGAGTAGAAGCCTGGACAGATGGGCGGCTGTGGATGTAGTGAGGTGAGTAGAAGCCTGGAAAGAGGGGCGGCTGTGGAGGTAGTGAGGTGAGTAGAAGCCTGGACAGAGGGGCGGCTGTGGATGTAGAGAGGTGAGTAGAAGCCTGGACAGAGCGGCGGCTGCGGATGTAGTGAGGTAAGTAGCAGCCTGGACAGAGGGGCGGCTGTGGAAGTAGTGAGGTGAGTAGAAGCCTGGACAGAGGGGTGGCTGTGGATATAGTGAGGTGAGTAGAAGCCTGGACAGAGGGAAGGCTGTGGATGAAGTGAGGTGAGTAGAAGCCTGGACAGAGTGGCGGCTATGGATGTAGTGAGGTGAGTAGATGCTTGGACAGAGGGGTGGCTGTGGATGTAGTGAGGTAAGTAGAAGCCTGGACAGAAGTGTAGCTGTGGATGTAGTGAGGTGAGTAGAAGCCTGGACAGAGGGGCGGCTGTGGATGTAGTGAGGTGAGTAGAAGCCTGGACAGAGGGGTGGCTATGGATGTAGTGAGGTGAGTAGAAGCCTGGACAGAGGGGCGGGTGTGGATGTAGTGAGGTGAGTAGAAGCCTGGACAGAGGGGCGGCTGTGGATGTAGTGAGGTGAGTAGAAGCCTGGACAGATGGGTGGCTGTGGATGTAGAGAGGTAAGTAGAAGCCTGGACAGAGGGGCGGCTGTGGATGTAGTGAGGTGAGTAGAAGCCTGGACAGAGGGATGGCTGTAGATGTAGCGAGGTAAGTAGAAGCCTGGACAGAGGGGTGGCTGTGGATGTAGTGAGGTGAGTAGAAGCCTGGACAGAGGGGCGGCTATGGATGTAGAGAGGTGAGTAGAAGCCTGGACAGAGGGGCGGCTGTGGATGTAGTGAGGTGGTAGAAGCCTGGACAGAGGGGCTGGATGGAGGTGGTAGAAGCCTGGACAGAGGGTCGGCTGTGGATGTAGTGAGGTGAGTAGAAGCCTGGACAGAGGGGCAGCTGTGGATGTAGTGAGGTGAGTAGAAGCCTGGACAGAGGGACGGCTGTAGATGTAGCGAGGTAAGTAGAAGCCTAGACAGAGGGGTGGCTGTGGATGTAGTGAGGTAAGTAGAAGCCTGGACAAAGGGGTGGCTGTGGATGTAGTGAGGTGAGTAGAAGCCTGGACAGAGTGGCGGCTGTAGATGTAGCGAGGTAAGTAGAAGCCTAGACAGAGGGGTGGCTGTGGATGTAGTGAGGTGAGTAGCAGAAGTGGTCCTGCTTCCTGCCTGGAGGTGGAATTCCTGCCTACCTAGAGAGAAGAAGCAGATGCCAGAGCTCCTAGGAACGTGATATTCTTCTCCTGTGAGACCAGCGTTCAGGAGGCATCAGTGAGACAGCAGAGGGATCGTTGAGATCCAGCTCCACAGACACTGCTGCAACGTGAAGGACTTTGGCTCAGACACCCATTACCCAAACCACCACATGGACAGACAAAGCTCAAGCCGGAATCTTACTGTCAATACTCATAACCACAAGTGCCTGCTAGTGCCAATCTATAGTCATCCACCCTGCCACTATACCTCGTCATCTGGTGCCAGACACTGGATGTGCCACACATTATATTTTGCACTCAGTTATACGTTTACTTCTGGCCAGGTTCACTGCACCAATATCCAGGGAGCAACAGCCTGAGGGAGTAAACCGTGACACAACAACTTGTCAGTGCCACTACCACTCCCAGCAATGCATATCAGAGCAATGAGGAGGAAAGAACTGCCAGTAGAGCTCAGAGACAGGATTGTATGGAGACACAGGGAGGAAAGAACTGCCTGTAGAGCTCAGAAACAGGATTATGGAGAAGGGGACAAAAACATTTCTGCTGCACTCAAAGTTCCCAAATGCCTACATCATTTTTACATGGAAGACATTTAGAACAACCAGGACTCTTCCTAGAGCTGCCACCCTACCAAACTAAACAATCGGGGGAGAAGGGCCTTGGTAAGAGAGGTGACCAAGAGCCCAATGATCAGTCTGGCTGAGCTCCAGCGATCCTGTGTGCAGATGGAAAAAACTTCCAGAAGGTCTTCTGTATTGACACTACACTGGGTGGAAATTCACTCTAAGAATTAAGGACGCATCTCGTAAACTGTAAACTAGGGCCATTGATTCTCAGGGCTTCATTAATACTTACACTCATTGACAAAAAAAATCCAGCAGCAAGGAGTTCTTGGAATGGACCTTTCTATGTGCGGATAAAATTGAAAGGAGGCTGTAGAACCCTGGTGGCGATTCTAGCCTGGATTCAAGATGAGATACATCCTCTAGCCTGGATACAAGGTGAGATACAACCTCTAGCCTGGATACAAGATACAATATAGCCTCTAGCCTGGATACAAGATGAGATACGGCTTCTAGCCTGGATACAAGGTGAGATACAGCCTCTAGCCTGGATACAAGATACAATATAGCCTCTAGCCTGGATACAAGATGAGATACTGCCTCTAGCCTGGATACAAGGTGAGATACAGCCTCTAGCCTGGATACAAGGTGAGATACAGCCTCTAGCCTGGATAGAAGATACAATACAGCCTCTAGCCTGGATACAAGATACAATACAGCCTCTAGCCTGGATACAAGGTGAGATACAGCCTCTAGCCTGGATACAAGATACAATACAGCCTCTAGCCTGGATACAAGATACAATATAGCCTCTAGCCTGGACACAAGGTGAGATACAGCCTCTAGCCTGGATACAAGGTGAGATACTGCCTCTAGCCTGGATTCAAGGTCAGATACAGCCTCTAGCCTGGATACAAGGTCAGATACAGCCTCTAGCCTGGACACAAGGTGAGATACAGCCTCTAGCCTGGATTCAAGATGAGATACTGCCTCTAGCCTGGATACAAGGTGAGATACAGCCTCTAGCCTGGATAGAAGATACAATATAGCCTCTAGCCTGGATACAAGGTGAGATATGGTTGGACATGGATACATACAGGTTCCGCATGATACCTTGCGGCACATTTACCCACAGATGTTACAGCTGGGCCTGTAGTACCTGAAAACTAATAGATTGCAAAAGTGGGCATGCCGGATGGTGCCATAAATGTACGATTGGTGATAAATCTGGAGACTGGGCAACCAAGAAAGTTTTTTAATCTGCAAGAGACGTTCCTGGGAAACCCTTGCTGTGTGTTACCATCTGGAAACCCTGCCATGAAAGGAACACATGTGGCTGCAGGTTGTCCTGCACATACCACGGAGCTGTTGGTGACCGACTGTTGTATCTGATGGCTTCCCCGATCATCACACCAGCAGTTGGGGCAGGATTGAAGTGCTCACCACAAGGCCTTCATACTAGAACCCTACCTATCGTCAGTCCCAAACAGAACCCGGATTCATGTATTGGGCACTATGACAAAAAATGTACCTTCTGCCAAGTGTCTGAAAATAGCCTTGGCAGAGACAGGGGTGTGTAATGAAGATGCTTCCTGTGTCTGGATGGTAGACAACGAAACTGTGGGAGCTCCTCATGCTTTTCAGTGGATGAAATGATCCTCTCTACTAATAATCCGTCTTGACCATCTGGAGTCTGTTCACTGTGTGTGCGTGCCATGACCACACCCAACATCTCCCCCAGTTGTGTCACGGCCTTCATGATGAGAAATTCATCAAAATAACCATCCTCTTAGGCGGGGTTTACATCACATTTTGGTCTTACGTTTAACATATACGGTGGGGGAAAAAAGGCTGAAAACACTTTTCCATCCTGTAGAGTCCAGTAAAAAATATACAGAGGAACTCTATGGTGATGGGTGCCACTGTATGGCATCCGTTTAACGTATAAGACAAAAGGTTATGTGAACCCAGCCTTAGTCTGATGATGCTCCTGTCAACTAAGCAAAATGTCTTTAAGTGCATCGTAGAAGCGTATCTACCAGTCAGCCATCTTTCACCAAGAGGTACACAACCCAGAAGTAGTCTCTGAGAGCCTTTTTAAAGGGCATCGGGGGCATGGACATTTACGCCCTCTTGTGGCAAGATCTAGTGTCTAATCTGACCACACTGCCTGAGACAACTGATGAAATCTGACATTTCTATCTGGGTGTCCGTTTCTGAATGTATTTACACCTAGCATGTGGCCTTCCCTGTTTACACTGTGGGGATCGCACATCCTATCCCTTTAAGTAATTCCAGAATTTAATGGGTTAACTCTCCTACGGCTGACTACACTGGACATTAATAGAGAATTAGAGGAATGCAGAATCCGATCTCCAGTTAATCAGATTAACGCTGGAAATAATTAATTGAAGATGTTTGTGCTGCGACAGAAAACATGAGAATTGCTGGACAGTCCATAAGACAGCAGCCGTCCAGACCCTGGAGAACAACTCGCTGGGTCACTTCTGCACTCATCCAACGGTGCAGAGGTTGAACCTGCTCCTGGCCAAGTTGCTGGTGCTGCAGCCCCTCCCTTTCCATGTGGCGGACTCTGCACCTTTCAGAGAACTGATGGCTTGTGCCAAGGTGGAGAGTTCCAAGCCGTCATTACTTCTCCAAAAAGGCTGTACCGCCCTGCACACGTATGTTGAGCAGAAGGTGGGCCAGTCCTGGAGCCTGCCAGTGTCTGCTAAAGTTCACGGCAGCACCGATGTGTGGAGCTGTGACAACGGTCAAGGACAATATATGGATGAATGTGGTTCCTGCCCAGCCACTCCAGCAACTTGGTCAGTTGACGGCACTGCCACCTCCGTGTCCTCCTCTGCCTCCTCATCCTCCACCTCGTCCTCAGCCTCCACTTCAGGCAATATTCAGAGTGCTCCTCCAGCATACCACCTATGTAGAGCACGGCAGTGTCATGCTGTTCTGCACCTGGTTTGCTTGGGCGAATGGAGTCACATCGAGGAGGAACTGCTGCGTCCTTCAAGAGGAAATTAAAATCTGGCTGTCTTCTCGCCAGCTAAAAATCGGAACCATGGTCACTGACTGGAAGAACATTGTGTCATGTATCAAGGAGGGCTGACCCAGGTGCTCTGCATGGCACACGTCTTTAATCTGGTTGTAAAGCAGTTCCTGAGGTCTTCCACCCAACAGCAGGACATCCTGAAAATGGCCAGGAAACGGTGCATGCACTTCAGCCACTCTTAAACTGCAAAACTCTCCCTCCTTGAGATGCAAAGGCAGAATTGCGCTCCCCAACATCACCTCATATGCGACATTTCCACCCTTCACATGTTGGACAAACTATATGAGCAGAGGAAGGCCATCAAAAATTTCTTGCTGATGCAGGCGGACAGGAGCACTCCCCGTGTAACGTCTTGTGGCCACCTGCTTCAGCCACTATTTTGATGCTGCAACCTGCCTGATGCCACACACCTGCTGCCACTGCCACACTCCCCACTTTGTGACTGACCACTACCACAACCTCTTTTGGTTGCCGCCCTCACCACTCTATGATGGGGCCACTATTGTCCCTGTTTGGCCTTGTTGGCATCATCATTTATTTTACCCTTCTTCTGATCTGTCAAAAGGACGTAAAAAATTAGAAACATAACGGATCCTGTTTTTGGAGCAGCTGTAAGGCCTGTATCACATGTCCCTGTTTTGCATCAGGATTGGATCATGATTTGGAATCTAAAATCAGGAGTGGGCCCAAAACACAGAAGACATGCAAACATTCCATTAACGTGTCATCTCTGTTTTGGATCCACTCCTGTTTTTGCGTTACCAATACTGATTAATTACTGGCCAAATACTGACCGTGTGAAGGTGGAGGCTCAAAACACAGGATCCCTTTTCGTTGGGGTTGTTCTTGTAACGGATGAGAAGAAGGGCAAAATATTCGTTGACATAAACTTACTGCTGACCCCCTCTCCACTCTGTCGGGGGGGCTCTACTTGTCTCAGCGTGTAACAGAACAGGTTCTGTAGAAATCTATGTGGAATCAGCTGATGACGGTGTAAAAGGAGTGCACTCTTTCACGCTATAGTAGGATCTTAGGCCGCTGCACGGTTCTTTATACCTGACGCTAACATTGACCTGTAAGGCTGAGTTCACACTTCAGTTATTTGGTCAGTTTTGGCCCCGTGGCCCCGTCATACTGACTGTCAGCGCTGTGTCACTACCACAGCAGACTCCCTATGTGTGTAACTGCAAGACAGGCGTTCTACACCGCTATACAGGCTCTGCATACCGTAAATAGCTGATTTATAACGCCCTTCATCATAAATAAATGCGCATCGAAACGAATTGTTTTGGAAAATTCGGTGAACCATTGGTATCGAATTTTTGAAAAATTCACTCTTCTCTAGTCCCAATCAAAGGACCCCCATAGAGGATATCAGAATTCCCTGCTCATCTGCTCAGGATCACTGGTGAAATAGAAATGGCTTGCCCCATCTGCGGGCCCCGGGCTCAGTGTGGCCCTTCTGTGGATCTGCCATTTCTCTGCTGCTGCGATGCATATAAAGCAGAATCAAAAGCTTCCTGCAAAAATTAAATCCCTGCCTCAGTAATGCCTGCGATTAGGGCAGCAGCTGGAAAATACCTTTAATTCTGCTCTAATAACAGGACCTGGCTCCAGTTTATTTCAATCAAATTCTATTTAAGCTTTGACGTCCTGTGGAAGGAAGGGGTTCCCCTTTATAGCTTTATAAATAGAGCAGAAGGAAAGCACCAATTACTGTCCATATGGTTCTTCCGGATGCACCGCATGATCTTTGTACCTCAAGCAGATTATTAACCCTACAGCTCCAAGGACACCAGATTTCCTCTGACTGATCCACTGCCGCACAGTCGCATCGCTGAATTATACATCGATAAATCTGATACAAATGTATTCTAAAGACTATTACAAAGGATTGTGGATGGGAACCAATATAAAGAATCCTATCCAACCAGATCAGACTATGGCTGCCCCTCTCTGAGCCCAGCCACATGTCCTGTGCTCCTGAGATTACTTCTCTGATCCCAAATACTGTTCGTATTAACATGGCGCTTCCAACCAAGAGTTAAGTAAAGGACATCCACACTTTTGTGGTAAAAACTTGTTAGTGCAGTGACAAAAAAAACTTGTCATTCTGATCCTCAGCTTTACTGATTAAGCTCAAGTGCAAAATCCTTTTGTGCAATACCAAAAAATTAGATTCCAGAGCTGCACTCACTATTCTGCTGGTGCAGTCACTGTGTACATACATTACTTATCCTGAACTGATCCTGAGTTATATCCTGTATTATACTCCAGAGCTGCACTCACTATTCTGCTGGTGCAGTCACTGTGTACATACATTACTTATCCTGTACTGATCCTGAGTTACATCCTGTATTATACTCCAGAGCTGCACTCACTATTCTGCTGGTGCAGTCACTGTGTACATACATTACTTATCCTGTACTGATCCTGAGTTACATCCTGTATTATACTCCAGAGCTGCACTCACTATTCTGCTGGTGCAGTCACTGTGTACATACATTACTTATCTATCCTGTACTGTACATTACATTACTTATCCTGTACTGATCCTATTACATCTGTATTATACTCCAGAGCTGCACTCACTATTCTGCTGGTGCAGTCACTGTGTACATACGTTACTTATCCTGTACTGATCCTGAGTTACATCCTATATTATACTCCAGAGCTGCACTCACTATTCTGCTGGTGCAGTCACTGTGTACATACATTACTTATCCTGTACTGATCCTGAGTTACATCCTGTATTATACTCCAGAGCTGCACTCACTATTCTGCTGGTGCAGTCACTGTGTACATACATTACTTATCCTGTACTGATCCTGAGTTACATCCTGTATTATACTCCAGAGCTGCACTCACTATTCTGCTGGTGCAGTCACCGTGTACATACATTCCTTATCCTGTACTGATCCTGAGTTACATCCTGTATTATACTCCAGAGCTGCACTCACTATTCTGCTGGTGCAGTCACTGTGTACATACATTACTTATCCTGTACTGTTCTCCTATTATCAGTTCCTCGCACATTCATCCACAAGGTTTCTCATGTGCGTCCCCCATACTCTGGCACTCACTACCCCAGCAGATCAGACTGTCCCCCCAATATCCAAACCTAAAAAGCAACCTGAACCCCAACCACTAAGCCCCCACACAGGCGGACGAGACGCTTCTACCCATGTAGACTGTAAGCTCTGGCAGCAGGGTCCTCTGTATCAGTCTGTTAGAGGGGTTTTGCCATCACATACAATGGGGTATATGGCTAGGATATGCTCCCAGCTCCCGCACCTACAACAAGAACAGAGTGTGGAAAAAATTTATGGAGGGCACACTGCGCATGCGCAGCCGACTTCCATTCATTTTAATGGAGCACTGGCTCAGCTATTTCCACCTGCCCCATAGAAATGAATGGAAGCAGGGGCCGCGCATGTGCTCCCATTCACTTGTAGGGGAGCAGTGCGTGGTGTTGGTTTCCCGGGGTCCTCCAGCCACAGCTCTGCCCGCACGGTTCTCCTTGTAGGGGCAGGTCCCTATCAGACAATGGGGCATATCCTAGCTATATGTATGTGAACCCCTGGAGTAGTGGCCGTGGTCTCCAGTCATCAGACCTCAGAGTTTATAGCAGGAAATAGTTTATTAGAAAATATTTATGTAAACAAATAATAAATTCATCGAAGTGCAACACAGTCCAAAAAAAAGCTGCAGCGTACGCGCCGTCACTGCTGAGGTCTCTGCGCCAATGTGATCACAGGAACCTGCAAGGTAAAAATAGGGTGTACGAGCCCGCGTACAAAAATTCAAGTTTTAACACAAAAGTAGATCAGACACAGAGCTCGTCACGAGGAGGCACAAAGTCGCTGACTGCCGATAAATCCTTGCAGAAAACGTCCCGTGTCCAGATGCCACGTTCCAGTGTCCAGATGCCACGTTCCAGTGTCCAGATGCCACGTTCCAGTGTCCAGATGCCACGTTCCAGTGTCCAGACGCCACGTTCCAGTGTCCAGACGCCACATTCAAGAGCAGTTTATTAAGGCAGAAATTAGAAATGAAAATCTGAGTTCTAGATTGGTTTTAATCTATCACTTTATACATCTCCATTCCAAAGAAAGTCAAGTATTTCCTCCAGGCGTCCGGCGGCCTGTTCCGGGCTCTTCAGAGGACGGATAAGTCGTGGCAGGATTTGGATTTCTGCTTGAATGCCATCTTTTTGTTATTTTTGGCTACAATCTTCCCCAGGAATCTCTTGGCTTTCTTGCCTATGCTCTCCCTCCTCTTGCTGCTGGCCATTCTCCTTGCGTTGTCCTCTTTGCTGTCTTTGCGGAGTCTGATCTGACGCACAATGCCCTCGAAGAGATCTTTGACGTTGTGGTGGAGGGCAGCCGAGGTCTCGATGAACTTGCAATCGAATACCACAGCGCAGGCGCGACCCTCTGTAAGAATATGGGCAGAGTGTTAGATTGAAAAAAGTAGACCCCGACCAAAGACTAAGCTTCCCTCACACATGTCCCCCTCCTACCCTGCCTGTGGGCACACAAATAGCCAAGGTTAGCATGGGCACTGGCATCTGTAGAGCCGCCATACACTTAGCTGAACGCCCCTCATACACACTCAGTGCAGAGATGGGGGAAGAGTCCGACCCCAAAACTGCAGCACCCCGGCACCGCAGCTACTAAGTAGACAACCAGTGCTTGCAGGAATGGCTTCTACTGGTGCCAGGACTCTCCCACCGATCTGTAGCGATGATCTGATCTCTGCACACACCCCACCAAGTCTACGACATCTTCATCTCTGCTCACCTTCTACAGACACCTCCCGTGAGCGCACCAGATCACTCTTATTTCCCACTAGAATGATGGGGATGTCCTCGGACTGGCGAGCTCTGCGCAGCTGGATTCTGAGTTCAGACGCTTTCTCGAAACTGGCCTTGTCTGTCACCGAGTACACGATGACATAAGCGTCCCCCATTTTCATGCACTGATTGTGCAGCCAGTGGTTGTCATCCTAGAATCAGAAATGTTACATTGTAATTACCGCTACATCCATTATCACACGTCAGTCACTTTATACAAATTAGAAAAGTGGCTCCGTGAGCAGAAAGCACATTATCTCCGAGGGGTTAATTAGCTGCCGCACTGAAGGCTGATCATCTCCTCAAATATCATCTATTATGTCCCATGTGGAAAGGTGCCCCCCCTGCTGGACGTTATATTACTTAACACATCAGCAGACGCCTCCATATGGAGTCCATGAGATATCCTTTATATCTACATAAAAACCCCAGAAAGTGTGCAGCCAATTCATTACATTACTGATTATACTCCAGAGCCGCATTCACAATTCTACTGGGTGAAAACAGTCAGCAAGCTTGTGGACACCCAACCCCCTAAGAACCATCTGGGCTCCTATAATGTGGGGGTCCTTTCATTCCTACATCAGATCACTGTATGGAGCTTGGGCTAAAGGTGCCACATCCCAGAATCAAGCTGTGTGCAGACACTGAACAAGCAGAGAATGTTGTCTGGAGATTTTGAATTTTGAGTACAGCTCTGGAGTACAATACAGACAGTACTAGATAAATGTATTTACAATGTGACTCTATGTAAACTGTACAATATTGGGGTGTATACCGTACCTGCTCCCAAATATCGAAGACTAACAGACTGGCTTCTTCTCCGTCCACCACGATCGATCGGTCGTATGTATTTCCTGGAAAAATGGAACAGATTTGATTAGTGAGTTGTCCGCAGCATAACCTTCCATAATGTGGGTTGTAGTCATGCACCACAGGGTTACACTGTCACTGGAGTCAGGAAGGAGGCGCCCTCTCGTCAGGATGGGAGATTGCACTAAATGAATATAATACATGTCAGGGAGTTTACTGACAGCCGTCAGCGGCATCCAGGACGTCCGGACACTGCCACATCCTCAGCAGGATCATCCCCGATAACATCCGATGGAGCCACAAACCTGTGGTGGTCTACACCTCAAGACTGTAAGCGGGGCTGCACATTATAAGGGCACTGAGGATGGCATCACCTGTGGCTGTGTCGTTCAGTAATATGGGCGCTGAGGATGGCACTGTCACTGCTATCTATATCTGTCAGTAATATGGGCACTGAGGCTGGCACTGTCACTGCTATCTATATCTGTCAGTAATATGGGCGCTGAGGATGGCACTGTCACTGCTATCTATATCTGTCAGTAATATGGGCACTGAGGCTGGCACTGTCACTGCTATCTATATCTGTCAGTAATATGGGCGCTGAGGATGGCACTGTCACTGCTATCTATATCTGTCAGTAATATGGGAACTGAGGCTGGCACTGTCACTGCTATCTATATCTGTCAGTAATATGGGCACTGAGGCTGGCACTGTCACTGCTATCTATATCTGTCAGTAATATGGGCGCTGAGGCTGGCACTGTCACTGCTATCTATATCTGTCAGTAATATGGGCGCTGAGGATGGCACTGTCACTGCTATCTATATCTGTCAGAATATGGGCGCTGAGGCTGGCACTGTCACTGCTATCTATATCTGTCAGTAATATGGGCGCTGAGGATGGCACTGTCACTGCTATCTATATCGTCAGTAATATGGGCGCTGAGGCTGGCACTGTCACTGCTATCTATATCTGTCAGTAATATGGGCGCTGAGGATGGCACTGTCACTGCTATCTATATCTGTCAGTAATATGGGCGCTGAGGCTGGCACTGTCACTGCTATCTATATCTGTCAGTAATATGGGCACTGAGGCTGGCACTGTCACTGCTATCTATATCTGTCAGTAATAATGGGCACTGAGGCTGGCACTGTCACTGCTATCTATATCTGTCGTAATATGGGCACTGAGGCTGGCACTGTCACTGCTATCTATATCTGTCAGTAATAATGGGCACTGAGGCTGGCACTGTTCACTGCTATCTATATCTGTCAGTAATATGGGCACTGGGCTGGCACTGTCACTGCTATCTATATCTGTCAGTAATAATGGGCACTGAGGCTGGCACTGTCACCGCATCTATATCTGTCAGTAATATGGGCACTGAGGCTGGCACTGTCACTGCTATCTATATCTGTCAGTAATAATGGGCACTGAGGCTGGCACTGTCACCGCTATCTATATCTGTCAGTAATATGGGCACTGAGGCTGGCACTGTCACTTTTGCATCTAGATTTTGAGGTTTGGGGAACTTTTTGTGAGAATATTTTTGACTTCTTACCTGCCTCCTCTACATCTTGTAGATCCTCCACTCCACCAAAAATCCTTGCCAAGCTGGACTTGCCAACCCCGTGTTCCCCAAGCAGAATGACTTTAAAGAGCTGATCTTCAGAGTCGCTTCCAGAAGAGATGACAGAGTCTGAGGAGTCGGAGGTCCAGCTTTCTTGGTGCTCGTCGGTTGGGTTATAGGAGGGGCAGCGCATCAGTTTGGCCAGCTCGCTGGCTTTAGTACTTCCATGTAACTCCTTATCGTCTACGGGCATGCTCCTCCGGTGGAGCTGCTGGTGCACAGCGAATGGCATGCTCCCTCTCCTCTTCTCCAGACTCTTGATCCTGTCGCTACGGTTCAGGGTCATGTCTTAAAGGGAAAGAAGAGAGTTATGAATTTCTGGGCGCTGACACGTTCTGAGCCATGTTATTACATATTAACCCCATGATGCACATGTTAACACATTTCTGACTATATCAGCTGTCATTACTGCTGGTCTCCTGGGGAGGGATCATGGAGGACTGCAGCCTGGTAAAGAACAGTATATCCATCTAGAGGAGCTGGAGGCATCTGGTTTCCTGCTTGTCTATGGGCGGCAGGCACTTCTGCAGAAAGCACCCGCTGGCATTGACCAGCTCCAGCGCCCAGAACTTGACAGGTAAATTCCACTCATGTCGGGGACACAATAAATGCTTAGCAGATGGAGTAAACGAGACTTACTGAATGGGTGAGCGGAGGCGATGGTGTCAGGTCCCTGGGTCTCAGGAGGTGCTCCTCTTTGCTGCTCATGCTGCTAGCTGTGCTCTTATGTATGCCGGAGGGGCTAGCACCATGAGTGACGTCACCGCCAGCCCAGCATATGAGAGCCCTGAACCCTCCCTACTTCCATATTAGTCCACGGTGTGACATCACAGGCTCCCATGCTTAGTCAGTCTCTTACATTTATACAAAGCCACTGGTCCTGCCTCATGGCACAAGAGGATTGGTATTCCAAGACCCTGAACATCTGCCGTCCTCTGTGAGCTGGCGTTCTAATTCTGCCATGTGCTGCTGAATGAACGTTTCCATGCAGAAGAGACAGGAGAACAGATTTATGCATTGACTTCCTGTGGTCAGCCCTCAGACCTCGTTCACACAGCGTTATAAAAAACTGATGGTTTTGCAGAGAAGTTCAGTCAGTTTTGTCTGAGATTGTGTTCAGTGTTTCTGTTTCAGGTGCAATCAGCTTTTAATGCGTTTTTCACGAGTGTGAGAAAAAAACCTGAAGAATAACAATCTACATCTCCGAGCAACCATCAGTGAAAAACACAGGAGCAGTCCTTTCTTACATCTTGAATACACTTCTGTTTTGGGCTCATAAAACTGCCACAAACACTGATTTTTTATTTTTCAACTGTAACTTCCATTCTATTTTTATTTGTGTAATGTGTAGGGGCAGTAATACTGATCATTTTTGTAATATACTTTAATTACTGAAATCCTACATTTCTATTAGAAAAATAGCCCTAAAGTGGCCATTTTGAGCCTTAGCGGCGCTCCTCTGTCTTCTGGTTACATTACAGTCAGTGATAAGCAGGTCTCCACTATTATGTAACCAGAAGACAGAGGAGCGCCGCTAAGGCTCAAAATGGCCACTTTAGGGCTATTTTTCTAATAGAAATGTAGGATTTCAGTAATTAAAGTATATTACAAAAATGATCAGTATCACTGCCCCTACACATTACACAAATAAAAATAGAACGGCAGTTACACCTTAAAGCAAAGTGAAACCACCGCCCATTCAACACGGCAAATAGTGACCATTTACAAATCCCTCATGTATTCAGCAGCTGAAACTGTTAGGGAGGCGAATCTGCCGCAGATCTTCCATCTCAATGTCAAGGTGCTGCTCGCAATTTAGTCCCATTGAATGGACACTGATATCAGTCACATATGATGTAATATATCTAGAGGTTATATCAGTGCTGGAGCATTATAAGAGGAGCGGCTGATATCAGTCACATATGATGTAATGTCTGGAGGTTATATCAGTACTGGAGCGTTATAAGAGGAGCAGCTGATATCAGTCACATATGATGTAATGTCTCTGGAGGTTATATCAGTACTGGAGCGTTATAAGAGGAGCGGCTGATATCAGTCACATATGATGTAATGTCTGGAGGTTATATCAGTGCTGGAGCGTTATAAGAGGAGCGGCTGATATCAGTCACATATGATGTAATGTCTCTGGAGGTTATATCAGTACTGGAGCGTTATAAGAGGAGCGGCTGATATCAATCACATATGATGTAATGTCTCTGGAGGTTATATCAGTACTGGAGCGTTATAAGAGGAGCGCTGATATCAGTCACATATGATGTAATGTCTCTGGAGGTTATATCCAGTACTGGAGCGTTATAAGAGGAGCGGCTGATATCAATCACATATGATGTAATGCTCTGGAGGTTATATCAGTACTGGAGGCGTTATAAGAGGAGCGTCTGATATCAGTCACATATGATGTAATGTCTCTGGAGGTTATATCAGTACTGGAGCGTTATAAGAGGAGCGGCTGATATCAGTCACATATGATGTAATGTCTCTGGAGGTTATATCAGTACTGGAGCGTTATAAGAGGAGCGGCTGATATCAGTCACATATGATGTAATGTCTCTGGAGGTTATATCAGTACTGGAGCGTTATAAGAGGAGCGGCTGATATCAGTCACATATGATGTAATGTCTCTGGAGGTTATATCAGTACTGGAGCGTTATAAGAGGAGCGGCTGATATCAGTCACATATGATGTAATGTCTCTGGAGGTTATATCAGTACTGGAGCGTTATAAGAGGAGCGGCTGATATCAGTCACATATGATGTAATGTCTCTGGAGGTTATATCAGTACTGGAGCGTTATAAGAGGAGCGGCTGATATCAGTCACATATGATGTAATGTCTCTGGAGGTTATATCAGTACTGGAGCGTTATAAGAGGAGCGGCTGATATCAGTCACATATATGATGTAATGTCTCTGGAGGTTATATCAGTACTGGAGCGTTATAAGAGGAGCGGCTGATATCAGTCACATATGATGTAATGTCTCTGGAGGTTATATATCAGTACTGGAGCGTTATAAGAGGAGCGGCTGATATCAGTCACATATGATGTAATGTCTCTGGAGGTTATATCAGTACTGGAGCGTTATAAGAGGAGCGGCTGATATCAGTCACATATGATGTAATGTCTCTGGAGGTTATATCAGTACTGGAGCGTTATAAGAGGAGCTGATATCAGTCACATATGATGTAATGTCTCTGGAGGTTATATCAGTGCTGGAGCGTTATAAGAGAAGCGGCTGATATCAGTGGATAAAGCCTTCCTAATATATCTCTATACTCTCTAAGCTACCTTCTGTCTCTGTCTCTGCACTATAACGTGGATAATGTCTCCTATTATGTCCCTACACTATCTCTAAGCTCCCTGCTCTTCCCTATAGTGCAGATAATACCTCCCTGTTATATCCCTACACTGTCCCTGCTCTCTCCCTATATTGTGTATAATACCACCCTATTATTTCCTTACACTATCTCTAAGCTGTCCCTGCTGTCTCCCTATATTGTGGATAATACCTCCCTATTATTTCCCTACATTATCTCTAAGCTGTCTCTGCTCTCTCCCTATATTGCGAATAATACCTCTCTATTATATGCCTACACTATGTCTAAGCTATCCCTGCTCTCTTCCTATATTGCGGATAATACCTCCCTATTATCTCCCTACACTATCTCTAAGCTGTCCCTGTTCTTTCCCTATATTGCGGATAATACCTCCCTATTATATCCCTACACTATCTCTAAGCTGTCCCTTTTCTCTCCCTATATTGCGGATAATACCTCTCTATTATATCCCTACACTATCTCTAAGTTGTCCCTGTTCTCTCCCTATATTATGCTCTCTCTCTCCCTATATTGCGAATAATACCTCTCTATTATTTCCCTACACTATCTCTAAGCTGTCCCTGCTCTCTCCCTATATTGCGGATAATACCTCTCTATTATATCCCTACACTATCTCTAAGCTGTCCCTGTTCTCTCTCCCTATATTGCGGATAATACCTCTCTATTATATCCCTACACTATCTCTAAGTTGTCCCTGTTCTCTCCCTATATTGCAGATAATACCTCTCTATTATATCCCTACACTATCATTAAGCTGTCCCTGCTCTCTCCCTATATTGAGAATAATACCACCCTATTATTTCTCTACACTATCTCTAAGCTGTCCCTGCTCTCTCCCTATATTGCGGATAATACCTCTCTATTATATCCCTACACTATCTCTAAGCTGTCCCTGCTCTCTCCCTATATTGCGGATAATACCACCCTATTATTTCCCTACACTATCTTTAAGCTGTCCCTGTTCTCTCCCTATATTGCTGATAATACCTCTCTATTATATCCCTACACTATCTCTAAGCTGTCCCTGCTTTGTCCCTATATTGCGGATAATAACTCCCTATTATTTCCCTACACTATCTCTAAGCTGTCCCTGCTCTCTCCCTATAGTATATCTCTACACTATGAATAATCTTTCTCTGAACAGCTCAATAGTAATATTTGGTAAATAAAGTCTTTCCTGATCACTGTCCCTAGTGCCTGTAATGTCTCTCTGTAAAATAGCATAGAGACCGGGAAGGAGGAGACTTCTTATATGGCTGTGGCATCACAGGGGCTGGCTATCAGCTGATTGGATGGCTGCACGGCATTATGGGTGCTCCCTCATTCCCGGGCTTCTTACTTTCACTTTGTAACATGTGCAGCAGCCACTTTAGAAAAAATCCGATTTGTTACCATGAATCACCAGAAAATTCAGATTTGAGGTGAATCTTATACATGAGAAAGCACAGAATGCACATGGAAGGTAGCGGTATTGTGTGGACCGGAATACTGACGTGGCCATGTGCATGAAGCCTTAACTGCGCTGCCCGTGGATGGGAGCTGGTAATTCCCTCTTGTAGGGGGCGCTGGAATGAATCTTCATCCGATTTGCTATGGTCTGGCAGAAGATTCCACCGCCACATTGCCTTCTTTTGTGATTTACTCTGGGAGATTCCCATTTGCACACATTGCAGGACTTCACTCTAGGACGGAGCAGACGGCAGATGCCTCGTCTGTGTGCCTGGGAGGAGAACATGACTCCGTTCCATTGGCCTGGATTGGGTTACAGCTGGAAGTCATACAAAATGCAGGGTGACCAGGCAATCCCTATAGGCTGATGATACCCTGATGACGTGTCGCCATGACAGGTGCATCTCAGCCCAGAAGCCTCTGATTCCTGTCCCCAAAATAACCTGCAGCAGTGTGATCAGATGGAGGAGTCATCATCTGAGTCTACAGAGTCTCTGGGTGTGTGAGGCCCCACAATGAGTAAGGACCCCCAGGAGTAAAAGGGGCTTTACATCTCAGACTCAGTTCCGGTCCCGGTATGTGGCAGCTCACGCTGGGACCTGGGCACGAGATGGAAGTTTTCATACCTGAAATGCTTTTGTTTTGTGTCTACAGGTCCGGAGAAAATCTCTGTGTTCAAATAAGACTATGATCAGCCGCCATAGCGTCAATTGTGCAGCAGTTACCGACAGGAGCTTCCATTACATATATATAATATAATATAACGTATAGATCTATAAAATGACATCTGTTCACCACATAAATACCATGTCCTCCGCGAGCCTGAGGCTTCCATTTATTGTTACCATTTTACACAACCCTCATCCCTGCGTCCTGTCACCTCCCTGGGCAAAATACCTCATGCCCTTCCTGTAAAGTCTCTACCCTATCAATAACACTGATACCTAGTACTCATCACCACAACTGCCAGTAAAATACAGACTGGGCAGGAGGTCAATTACATTGTCAACACCAGGAACATACGTTCTGTTCATCAGATTAAAATACTTTCTAACGAGGCAGTATTATAGTAGTTATAT
>ONZH01005903.1:0-191281 GCA_900303285.1 Rhinella marina | reverse complement strand
AAAAAAAAAAAAAAAAAAAAAAAACAAAAAAAAAAAAAAAAAAAAAAAAAAAAAAAAAAAAAAAAAAAAAAAAAAATGACAGGTGTTGCAGATCTTAAGAGATAACAAATTGTACGCAAAATTAGAGAAATGTGCTTTTGCTGTACACGAGGTGTAATTCTTAGGATACCTGCTGTCATCTTCAGGTTTTCGTATGGATCCAGAGAAAGTCCGTGCTGTTTTGGACTGGGATCGACCTGAGAATTTGAAGGCTCTTTTCGGTTTTTGGGGTTCACTAACCGAAAGTGTATTAAGAACTATTCGACAATAGTGAAACCCTTAACTGACATGACTAAAAAAGGGACGGATGTCTGTGTGGTCTGATGCAGCATTGCGAGCCTTTTCTGCTGTAAAGGAGTGCTTTTCTTCTGCCCCTATATTGGTGCAGCCAGATGTGTCTCAACCTTTCATTGTGGAGGTTGATGCATCTGAGGTAGGGGGTAGGAGCAGTTTTGTCACAGGGTCTGTCACCAGGTAAATTGCGCCCATGTGCCTTCAGGGCTCCAGATGGCGACCAAAATGGGCCTGGACCCGACCGCATTTACTGATACTAGGCTGTGCTACTGCGCAGCCTAGTATCAGAGAACATGGAGCAGATAAAATAAAAAAATCTCTTACCTGTCATGCGCCGCGGCTCCGCTCCGGGTCCGGCACTCCTCTGTCTTTCCGGGCGGGTCCGCACTGTCCTGACGGCGTACAGCGTCACAACATAGTGCGTGCACTCTGACCTGACGCTGCAAGCAGTCAGGTGATAGTGCAGCGCCTGGAGGACAGAGGAGCGCTGGACCCGGAGCGGAGCCGTGGTGCCGAACAGGTAAGAGATTTTTTTTATTTTATTTTGATGGGCGTAGAGTGGGCTGATCTGAGGTCTGATGGGGGCACAGTGGGCTGATCTGAGGTCTGATGGGGGCACAGTGGGCTGATCTGAGGTCTGATGGGGGCACAGTGGGCTGATCTGAGGTCTGATGGGGCACAGTGGGCTGATCTGAGGTCTGATGGGGACACAGTGGGCTGATCTGTGGTCTGATGGGGGCACAGTGGGCTGATCTGAGGTCTGATGGGGGCACAGTGGGCTGATCTGAGGTCTGATGGGGGGCACATTGGGCTGATCTGAGGTCTGATGGGGCCACAATGAGCTGATCTGAGGCCTGATGGGGGCACAGTGGGCTGATCTGAGGTCTGATGGGGGGCACATTGGGCTGATCTGAGGTCTGATGGGGGCACACACATTATACCGGTTGGGGTTTTTATTACTGGGGAGGGTGCACTGCGCCACCAATGATAACTACGTTTAATACAACTACAGAAGGCGGGTGCCGCACCTGAGGGGTTAACTAGCACTGATTGCAGCTCCCTATAATACGGGTCAGGTGCCGGCTATGTGATCCTGCGCCGGCACCCGCCTCCTGTAGTTGTATTAAACATAGTTATCATCATTGGTGGTGCAGTGTGCCCTCCCCAGTAATGAAAACTCCAACCAGTATAATAATCATTAGTGGCTCAGTGCACCCCCCCCCCCCCCAGTATTATTCATTGGTGGCGCAGTGCCCAACCCCCCCGCCCCCACCTATAATAATCATTGGTGGCAGTGGCCACAGGGTCCCCTCCCCCCCTTCATTGGTGGTTCAGTGGCAGTTCCGATCAGAGCCCAGCGATGTAATTGCGGAGCTCGGATCGGTTACCATGGCAACCAGGACGCTGCTGAAGTCCTGGCTGCCATGGTAAGCTCCCTGCTGCCCTGTGCACAAAGCCCAGGCAGCAGGGAGAGTGTAAATTCATATTCATCCTGATAGAGATCTATTAGGGTGAATAAGACAAGAGTTCTAGCCCCTAAGGAGGCCAATAATTAGTAAATAAAAAGTAAAAAAAAACAACAAACATCAATATATTAATATATATACGACCGTGTGAATGTGCCCGCATCTATTCCGCAATTTTGCAGAATAGATACAGCTGCATTCACTTCAATGGGCGGCTTGCGAACTTGCCTAGCCACGGCTCCGCAAAAAATTATAGAACATGTCCTATTTTTGTCTGCAACAGCGGACAAGAATAGGCATTTTGAACAGGACGCCAGGCGGCATACGTGGTATTGCAGATCCGTATTTTTGCGGATCTACAATACTACGGCCATCTGAATTGCCCCTTAATCACCCCCTTTCCCAATTTTACATATAAAATATATTAATGTCCGAAAAGTCCAAGCTAAAAAAAAAAAATCTCCTATACGGTGAACACGTAAAAGAAATAAATAAATAGAACCTCACAATTCGCCATTTTTTTGTCATTTTGTCCCGCTAAAAAAATAGGATAGGACAATATTAATGACCGAACGTTCCATCTCCTCCAAGTCTTTTTTTTAATTATAATTATATGTATTTAAATTTGGCGCCTAAAAATTTTATTTGGCTCCTAAATTTTTCAGTTCAGGAGCCAATGGCTCCTAGGTATTTTTTTTAGTCTGGAGCACTGGCCTTTTTCTCAAAAAAAACTCTCTGCTGCGGAGAGAAATTACTATGTGGGTAACAGAGAGTTATTGGCCATTAAGTTGGCTTTTGAGGAATGGCGTCATTGGTTGGAAGGGGCGATTCACCCTATCATAGTATTCACTGATCACAAAAATCTGGCTTACCTGGAGTCGGCTAAACGACTTAACCCGAGGCAGGCCAGATGGTCTTTGTTCTTCACCAGTTTTAATTTCATTGTCACGTATCATCCTGGGATTAAGAATGTCAAGGCGCATGCCTTGTCACGAGTTTTCCTAGAGGTGATGATTTTGAAGATCCGAGTCCTATTTTGTCTGAAGGGGTGGTGATATACGCTCTTTAACCTGATCTTGAGGCTAAGGTATTAGAGGCCCAGGGAGACGCACCGGAGTCTTGCTCCCCTGGGAAATTTTGTTCCATCTGAATTGCGTTATAAGGTGTTTGAGGAACATCACTGTACGGTGCTTGCGGGACACCCTGGGAGTAAATCCACTGTCGAACTCATCTCTCGTAGATTTTAGTGGCCAGACCTGCGTAAGTGTGTTGAGGACTATGTGTCGGCCTGTAGTGTCTGTGCACATACTCGAGGCGACGCATACTCGACCTTCTGGACCCCTACTTCCGTTGCCCATCCCGTCCAGACCATGGACTCACTTGTCTATGGACTTTATCACTGACCTGCCTAATTTGTCTGAAAAGACTGTTATTCTGGTGGTAGTTGATCGCTTTAGTAAGATGGCGCACTTTATTGCTTTACCTGGCCTACCTAATGCTAAAACACTTGCACAAGTGTTTGACAATATTGTGAAACTCCATGGCATTCCCACTGATGCGGTCTCGGATCATGGGACTCAGTTTGTATCCAGATTCTGGAGGGCGTTCTGTACTCGTCTGGGGGTACAACTGTCCTTCTCTTTGGCTTTTCGTCCTCAGTCGAACGGACAGACAGGGCGTACTAATCAGAGTCTGGAGACTTACTTGAGATGTTTTGTCTCTGAGAATCAGGAGGAGTGGTCCTCGTTTTTGTCTCTGGCGGAGTTTGCCATAAACAATCGTAGACAGGAGTCCACTGGCAAGTCGCTGTTTTTTGGGGCATATTTCACCCACAGTTTGGCACATTTTCTGGTTCTGACACTTCTGGTATCCCTGAGGAAGAACATTTTTTTGTCATCATTGTCATCTATATGGCAGAAAATTCTAAATAACTTGATAAATATGGGCAACAAGTACAAACGTATGGCGGACAGGAAACGTATGAGTGGTCCGGTGATTCTGTGTGGCTGTCCACAAGAAACATTAAGTTGAAAGTTCCATCTTGGAAGTTGGGTCCAAGATTTTTTGGTCCATATAAGATTAATGCGATCATTAATCCTGTAGCATTTCGTCTTGAACTTCCTCAGGCCCTGAAAATTCATAATGTGTTTCACAGATCTTTGTTGAAGAGATATGTAACCATTGGAGCCATCTCCCTTACCACCCGCGCCTGTCATGATGGACGGCAGTTTGGAATTCCAAATCGCCAAGATTATTGACTCTCGAGTTCTCCGTAGATCTCTTCAGTATCTTGTTCACTGGAAGGGTTATGGACCAGAGGAGAGGACGTGGGTACTGGCACCTGACGTGAATGCCAGTCGTTTGGTGAAAGCTTTTCACCGGTCTCATCTGGATAAAGTTGGTCCTGGGTGTCCGGAGGCCACCCGTAGAAGGGGGGGGTACTGTCACGGACATTCCTGTGACAGGTATCAGGATGTCTGTCAGATTGGCAACCCATGGTTTAAGCTGACAGGTTCTCCTTTGATTGTTTTGTTGTTGCTGATATTCACCACACCCTCCCCCTTCAGGTAACATAGTTTATAAGGCCGAAAAAAGACATCTGTCCAAATCCAGTTCGGCCTGTTTTCCTATAAGTTGATCCAGAGGAAGGAAAAAAACCCCTGTGAGGTAGAAGCCAATTTTCCCCACTTTAGGAAAAAAATTCCTTCCCGACTCCAATCAGGCAATCAGAATTGCTCCCTGGATCAACGACCCATCTCTAGTAACTATAACCTGTAATATTATTACCCTCCAAAAATACATCCAGGCCTCTCTTGAACTCTTTTAGTGAACTTACCATCACCACCTCCTCAGGCAGAGAGTTCCATAGTCTCACTGCTCTTACCGTAAAGAACCCTCTTCTATGTTTGTGTACAAACCTTCTTTCCTCCAGACGCAGAGGATGTCCCCTCGTCACAGTCACAGTCCTGGGGATAAATAGATCATGGGAGAGATCTCTGTACTGACCTCTGATATATTTATACATAGTTATTAGATCTCCCCTCAGTTGTCTTTTTTCTAAAGTCAATAACCCTAATTTTGATAATCTTTCTGGGTACTGTAGTCCACCCATTCCAGTTATTACTTTAGTTGCCCTCCTCTGAACCCTCTCCAGCTCTGCTATGTCTGCCTTGCTCACAGGAGTCCAGAACTGTACACAGTACTCCATGTGTGGTCTGACTAGTGATTTGTAAAGTGTCAGGACTATGTTCTTATCACGGGCATCTATGCCTCTTTTGATGCAACCCATTATCTTATTGGCCTTGGCAGCAGCTGTCTGACACTGGTTTCTGCAGCTTAGTTTGCTGTTCACTAAAATTCCTAGGTCCTTTTCCATGTCAGAGTTACCCAATATTTTACCATTTAGTATGTACTGGTGACTTGCATTATTCCTTCCCATACAGTATGCATAACTTTACATTTGTCAGTGTTAAACCTCAACTGCCACTTCTCTGCCCAAGCCTCCAGTCTATCCAGATCCATCTGTAGCACTATACTGTCCTCTTCTGTGTTAATTACTTTACACAGTTTAGTGTCATCTGCAAAAATTGATATTTTACTGTGCAGGCCTTCTACAAGATCATTAATAAATATATTGAAGAGAATAGGGCCCAATACTGAACCCTGTGGTACCCCACTAGTGACAGGGACCCAATCTGAGTATGTACCATTAATAACCACCCTCTGTTTTCTATCACTGAGCCGCCAGTTACTTACCCACATACAGACATTTTCTCCCAGGCCAAGCATTCTCATTTTATATACTAACCTTTTATGTGGTACAGTGTCAAATGCTTTGGAGAAGTCCAGATATACAACATCCATTGACTCACTGCGGTCCAGTCTAGAACTTACCTCCTCATAGAAACTGATTAAATTGGTTTGACATGACCGATCCCTCATGAAGCCATGCTGATATGGAGTAATTTGCTTATTTTCATTGAGGTACTCCAAGATAGCATCTCTTAGAAAACCCTCAAACAGTTTACCCACGACAGATGTTAAACTTACTGGCCTATAGTTCCCGCGCTCTGTTTTTGGACCCTTTTTGAATATTGGCACCACATTTGCTATGCGCCAATCCTGTGGAAAACTCCCTGTCAGTATAGAGTCCTTAAATATCAGAATATCCTTAATTCTCTTAGGATACGGGGATGTATGCCATCCGGTCTTGGCGATATGTCTATTTTAATCTTTTTAAGACGCAGCTCTACTTCTTCCTGGGTCAGACAGGGCACTTTTAATGGGGAATTTACTTTTATATTCTGCATTTCATCTGACAGTTTATTTTCCTCAGTGAATACAGTGGAGAAAAAGATATTTAGTAGCTTTACTTTCTCCTCATCGCTCTCTGCAACTCCCCCCTCATTACTCTGTAAGGGGCCGACACCTTCAGGTTTATACTTTTTACCATTTCTATAATTAAAGAACATTTTAGGGTTAGTTTTACTCTCTTTGGCAATTAATCTCTGGGTCTCTAGTTTGGCTGTTTTTATTTGTTTTTTACATATTCTATTTTTTTCCTTATAGTTTTTCAATGCTTCCTCGCTCCCCTCCTGTTTTAGTGATTTAAATGCTTTCTGTTTGTCATTTATTGCTTTCTTTACAGTTCTGTTTATCCACATTGTTTTTTTTCTTGTTCCTTAACCTTTTATTCCCATAAGGTATGTACCTCTCACAATTAGATATTAGGATGCTTTTAAAAATATCCCATTTTGCGGCTCTATTTTTTTTTTGAGGACTTTGTCCCAGTTAGTTAGGCCTATGGCCTCTCTTAGTTGGCTAAATTTTGAAGTTTGGTATTTTTGTTCCTCCCTGAAGAAACGCTCTTTTGAATGACAGTTTGAAGGTTATTATATTATGGTCACTATTTCCCAGGTGTCCCCCAACCTGCACATCTGTTGTTCTGTCAGGTCTATTGGTTAATACTAAGTCCAGTATGGCCGTCCCTCTAGTCGGGTCCTGAACCAGTTGGGAAAGGTAATTGTCTTTGGTTATTTCCAAGAACCTGTTTCCTTTATGAGAGATACAGGTTTCAGTTTTCCAGTCTATATCTGGGTAGTTGAAATCCCCCATAATAACGACCTCATTATGTTTTGCCACCTCGTCTATTTCGTTTAGAAGTAGATTTTCTATGGGCTCTGGTATACTAGGGGGTTTATAATAAACTCCTATTAGTATTTTATTATTGTTTTTGGCTCCATTTATTTCTACCCACAGTGACTCCACATCTTCATGTCCCTCACCTATATCTTCCCGGAGTGTGGGCTTTAGACAGGACTTTACTTAAAGGCAGACCCCTCCCCCTCTCTGGTTTTGGCGATCCTTTCTAAACAGACTGTAACCCTGTACGTTAACTGACCAGTCATAGGTATCATCCAGCCATGTCTCAGTTATTCCCACTATGTCATAGTCCTCCTCACACATCACTAATTCCATTTCACCAATTTTATCAGTCAGGCTTCTGGCATTAGTGTACATACACTTAAGAGATCTATGTATATTTTTTACCCCCCTTTTTAATTATTGGGTGTAGGTATCTTTGTAATTATCTTTGTCTATTTAGTGTTGGTTCTCTCACCATGCTGTGCGGTTTATATTTTCTGTGGTGTCTGTGGTCGTTTGATGTGTGTTTCTCTGTGGAGATCCCATTGCTGCCACAATCTTCAGGAAAGCTAAGTGTCTTCCTTCCCTTTCGTTTATTTGTGTATATCTTCCCAGTGTTTTGGTGTTTGGGCCTGAGGGGAGACTACTGTTTGTCCAGGTTGGTGGAGGAACGGTTTGTCTCATTACTGTCACTGGCTTCAGGGTCCTTCAGGTACAGTTAGGGTCCCAGGTTTCCAGCGTATGAACTCGCCTACTTTCTAGGCCTGTTCATACTGTTAGAAGGGCAGGACTGGAGTCAGGGTTTGTACTGTATAGGAGGTGACCATCTGCCTTTACTCTTCCAGGCCTAATCCCCTTTTCTTTCCCCACCCCTCTTCCTCCTACGCTTGGTGTGGGATATTCCCTCCCCCCCACACCAGAGTGTGACACATGGTTAGATTTGCCAGGTTTGGTAAGAGTGATTATTAGCGCAGATTGGGTCTCCCAAGGAAAGGATCCAGTGTCAATGGCCTTTTTAGAGGTGGAGGGATAAAATGGGATTGAATGTTTTGTAGTAATCATTTGAAAGGCCATCAGGACCCAGGGACTTGCCTAGGGGTAGTGACTTAACTGTGTTCTGTATTTCAGACAAACTAAAAGGTGCATTTAGCATTATTAATTGCTGTTGTTTAGGAAGATTTGCTTTATCTAAAGGGTCTGAATTGTTTGTTATATGACTTGGGGAGAAGAAGAATCTTTTTTCAGATTATAAAGGGCTTCGTAATAGGACTTAAATTGGTTACTGATATTGCGGAGGTGAAAGATTTTGGGGGAGATTTATCAAACTAATGCAAAGTAGAACTGGCCTAGTTGCCCATAACAACCAATCATATTCCACCTTTCATTTTTCACAGCTCCTTTGGAAAATGAAAGGTTGATATGGGCAACTAAGACAGTTCTAATTTACACCAGTTTGGTACATCTCCCCCTTTATGTTTAGTGTCAGGGTCTAGAATGTATGGAATCTTACATTTCACACACTGGACTTTCAAACGAGCAGCCAATAATTAACCTGCCTTATTATTCTAAGAATAATAAGTCGCTTTAGTCCTTTTAAGTTTTTTTTCCCCCATAGTCTAACAAATGTCATTGTTTTAGTTGATATCTTAGTTGCATTAGTCCAGGGGTTTGGCAACCCCCTGCACCTGTGATACAGATGGCACACGGGCCATAGTTTGCTGACATGCAGTTGTGCAGAAATGTGCAGCACTGTGCCTATGCAGCCACCAACCACAGGGAGGTGTGTGAGTTTAGGGAATTTGTCACAGGGAACACGGTGTAGCCGGTGGTTTTAATCACAGTTAGTTGAATCTTCCCTGGGCCAGTGTGCAGTTGTGTGGAGGGTGGACACGACTTCCCTCGGGGCACACTCCATACGCAGGACTCCGCCGGATGGTCAGATGAGGTGCCCTTGGTGGTAACTTTGACCGTGTCGGTCGGCTGGGTCCTGGTTATTCGTGACGCCAGTGTCTTAAGGTAGACACACCCTTAGTAGTAGTAATGATGAGGAGGAAGCAGCTTGTATGAACAATAAACTTTTTACTCTTTGTCTTGCAAAGGGGTCTCATACAGGTTATAAATAATCCACTTGATATAGAGAATGCTGCAGGAACAATCCTCCTTAGGCTGGTTACTAGTTGATGTTAGTAGAGAGATAATATTGCTCTTATGATGAGAGTAATTCACGTATTATAATCCACTTGTGATGATAATCCACTATTGATGATGATCCACCTGATCTAGGCCTAGCTTAGGATAGTACAATATAGTCTCAGTCTTTTATATGAGCAACCCCACAGGGCAGGCATTAATACTGCTGAACCTCTGTTTCACGGGTGCCTTAAATATGCAGAAAGCAGTCCACTCCTCCCAGAGGGCACAAAGTGGGCGTAAATACAACTGTTTGCACTTGCAGTCATTCAAGCGTGTGCTGCTGCCGGAAGCTAAATCTTCAACACACAGGTGCCAGCTAAAGTCCATAAAGCATAAATTCAGCTATTACCTAAGCTGGTCTTCCTTCTATCCATTTACAGCTGGGTTCCTAGTGGCTTGGTATGGTGAGTGCCAAAGGCAACCTGACTTGGCCAGGGTCAGATAAATTGGCAGCCTCAGGTTGGATAACAACTCCAGTTTCTCTCCTCCTGCACTTAACTTAAGATGTTCCTCTCTGTCTAGTCTACTCCATACCGGTCTCTGTCTGTCTTTTTTTCTGGTTTTAACCAGTTACATGGATATATGTGTGTGTGTGTATATATATGTGTATATATATATATATATATATATATATATATATATATCTATAAGGAAACAGCACCACCTAGTGTTGGAATGGTGTAATGGTGTACTCAGCCTAGATAGGATTTTCTTGCAGCATATAATGACAAGATAATAATTACAGTGACATGGCTATTATAAATACACAGTTATAGACAATTTGCTGTGTCCCTTTCACAGTTTATGTGGGACACTGCACCTATAATAGAAAATCTTCAGCAGGCTTCCTGCCATGGTAGTCGGCCACCATACTATAATACCTACATAATGTGGCCATTTTGTTCGCTAATATAGAGTGTGGCATGAAATAAACCCCAACAAAATTAACAAACTAATGTCACACTTCCACGTCAAATTTAGATACATCTTTATTATAACATGACTAGCAGAAGGACCCAGCTTCGCCCGGGTATATTTCATCTATTTCATTTAAAGCTTGTGTGTGTGACGTTAAAAGATATTGAGAGTAACCTCTACAGTGTCTGCCCCTTTAACAGTGACCTCCACAGCAGCCTGCCCCTTAACAGTAACATCCACAGCGCCCTCCTCTTTAACTGTGACCTCCACAGCAGCTAGGGTGGCCACTGTCTTCACCCCAGAAAGCCAGACCTCACCAGCCATGACTCCAAACGTGAAGTCACACCCCCGGTCCCCATGAAGCCACACCCCTAAACATGAGGCCACGACCCCTCTGAGCGTGAGCTACTGAAAGGGTGGACGTCCCTGCGTCCGTCCAGGCGCTGCACCGGATGGAGGACAGGGAGCCAGAAAACCGGACTGTCCAGCCTAAAACCGGACGTCTGGCCACCCTAACATCAGCCTGCTCCTAGGGTGGCCAGAGGTCTGGTTTTAGGCTGGACAGTCTGGCTTTCAGACTCCCTGTCCTCCGTTATGTGCAGGGCCTGGACGGACACAGGGATATCCTTTTGAACAGCTCACTCTCAGACAGCAGCACTATGCAGTCTGAGCATGACCTGCAGAGAAAGTCACCCCCACCCCACCCCTGCAGCTGACAGAAGTTGATTTTTACCTTCATGCTTTCAATCCCCGTCGGCTGTGGAGTGGAAGGGGGCGTGACCTTACCGAGTTGGGGGCGTGGACCTGGGGGCTGGGCTTTTACGTCCTTCTTTTGAGGGTGGCTGGAATTACAGGTCGAAACCATGGTAATTTATGAGAAAACACAGTGGGTAGCAGTGGAAGAAAACATCTTTTATTACTTCTGAATGGTAAATATGTGAATTTTACATTATATTAGGTAATGATTGATGATGAGTTAGTCTAAAACATAAGTTATAGTTATGGTAACCGGAATACCCCTTTAACAGTGTGATCCACAGCGCTCTGCCCCTTTAAGGCAGACCTATAGCAGTGAAGGAAAATGGCTGGGTTGTTATGGAAACCTGGTGTGTGGAGACTAACTGCCTGTGAGCTTCTATTGGCTGATCAGGGTCATGTGACCAGGCTTCTATTGGCTAATGCATTTTTTTGGAATATCTCAGGAACGGTAGGTCCTGGAGAGCTGAGACCGGTTCTAAAACCTTCCCGGACACCTGATGTACCTGTGTGCCAAATTTCATGATTGTAGCTGCGACGGTGCGGATTCCTTTAGCGGACATATATATATATATATATATATATATATATATATATATATACTCAGCTTTATATATTACATTAAAAAGAGTAAAAACCTTGTATATGCAGTTAAATGGGACATGACATATCACAAAATGTTGGCATGACATCTTGACAGTTTCAATATTGAATACGGGAGCTTGTCTTCGGATACCATGTCTCCAAAAGGCCTAAATGAAGATAATAGCTTTGCCCAAAAAATCACGGTTACTATATCAGATAGATATGGTGTCTATATAACCAATTCACGGATGAAAAAAACACCTAAAAAATGCTTTATTAGCAACTAGTGCATAGAGACTCACATAGAAGGATGTAATTATTAAGAAGGGAAACGACACAAATGTAAAAACTCCCTCAGCTAGGAAAGATAAAGCAGTCAATTACTGCATATATTGTTCATTGTGCTGAGTAAAAAGATGGTTGCTAACACAAAGGCTAGTTTGCCTATGACAACCGCAAATAATACACACAGTGGGGATTTGGTTCACATAGATCAATGAACAGCCAGGTATGCTGCCGAGATCGTCAAGACCCAACTGTCTACTATAGACAGAAAGGTCCGTGTGATAATCGAGGATAGCTTATGATAGCAGTTTGTATCCTCTGTGAGTGTCCACAATTGCAATCACAAATGGCTACACATCCTGATGTCTCACCCGCCAACAGGCATTCAGGGTGAGCGGATGCCGCATGTAACAATATTGTGTTGCTATATCCCACAGTGAAAAGGCTCCGCTACTGCTCCTACATATGTTTACTACGCTCGACGCGTTTCATCTTTATAAGAATCATCAGGAGCATTAAAGGAAGTATATGTACAGGTAGCAAGCTAGGAGAGCGGTCACACTGATGGTGTGTGACCGTTGCATCGGCGCTATGATGGCCGCACGTGGCCGCCGACGCCGCGGGTATATAAAAGTAAGGCCACTCCCCTATTGGGTGGAGCTATGCGGCAAGTCAACCAATAACCACCGGAGAGGGGCGAACGGCCCTGCATCATGGTGCACGCCCCCGGTGCTCATCGCCGACACAATAAGTGTCACATATGCTCACTATATATCAAAGTAAGGGATGATACTAGCAGGAACTGTCTATAGTAGACAGTTGGGTCTTGACGATCTCGGCAGCATACCTGGCTGTTCATTGATCTATGTGAACCAAATCCCCACTGTGTGTATTATTTGCGGTTGTCATAGGCAAACTAGCCTTTGTGTTAGCAACCGTCTTTTTACTCAGCACAATGAACAATATATGCAGTAATTGACTGCTTTATCTTTCCTAGCTGAGGGAGTTTTTACATTTGTGTCGTTTCCCCTCTTAATAATTACATCCTTCTATGTGAGTCTCTATGCACTAGTTGCTAATAAAGCAATTTTTAGGTGTTTTTTTCATCCGTGAATTGATTGTTATATAGACACCATATCTACCTGATATAGTAACCGTGATTTTTTGTAAATATTTGGAAGGGATGGCAGGTTTTCTATCCAGTGGGATAAATAGGGAACAATGGGATAGTGAGGCTAAACTGGTATTCTCCGAGGCAGAGTTACCCAGTACGGGATCGTACCTATCCATTGTAGGTGCCTTTAAGTTGCTTACTCGCACTTATAAGGACAACATTTGTGGTTGGTGGGAAATCCAAACACTTGAGACCTATTTGCGCAATCAAATAGTACCAAGGGGCCTTAGAATTCCCCTATGTCCAGCAGTACGACTTAGATCTCCTGAATTCATTCAAAAATGGGAGACTGAGTCTATACAGTCCTCGTTACGCTTGATGCGATTAATGTTGGAGGAGGAAAAATGTCTTTATGGAAAGAGCTCAGCAGCATTACAAGAGCAGATAGAATTAACACAAACTAAATTCTCCTCACAAACTGAATTCTCCTCTAAAGAGTCTGCCCTCGAACAGTCGATTCAAAAATTTACGGCACAACTAAAAGAGAAGAAACATTTGTTGTTTCTGAGCGATACTGCGGATTTCAAAGAGGGCCGGCTATTTAACTATCAAGCTAAGCTGGCTAGGGCCCTTGAGGTAGATACGGAGCCCTCATCCTCAGAAGGGGAAACGGAGATAGAATCCGTACGTGGCTCTCAAGTACCCAGGTCTGGGACCTCTCGTGGATACTATAGTAGGGGGAGACAACGGAGGGGGAGAGGGTTACAACAAAGAGGGAATTTTTTAGGCCAAGGAGGACCTATCTCGAATTACCTGCTGAGGGACAGGAAATAACAGATATGGGATACCTGGATTCCCCCAATACGGTGGGCAGTTCAGAGGAACTACAGGTTCTTAAAGGGATTCTGTCAGCAGCATTTCACATATTGAGATATTTATACCATTGGATTGGGCCAGTTATAAGCATTTTTAAACTGTAATTGTTATAGGTCACTGAGGCAGTTTTTCTGTTAAAAAAACGATTTTTAGGAGCTGTCACTCACTGTAAATAAGGAGCCCAAGGGGAGTTCCCAACCGTTGCTGGAGCCCGGGCTGGACGATTCCTTGGAGCCCAGGCACGCCCACCTACTTAATATTCACTTCACTTCGTTCAGTGAAGCTCCGGCTCCGGCGAAATCCCGCGCATGCGCAGTACATCCAGAGGCCGGCGCCCGTGCAGTCTGCGGGCACTGGCCTCTCCTGATGTACTGCGCATGCGCGGGATTTCGCCGGAGCCGGAGCTTCACTGAACGAAGTGAAGTGAATATTAAGTAGGTGGGCGTGCCTGGGCTCCAAGGAATCATCGAGCCCGGGCTCCAGCAACGGTTGGGAACTCCCCTTGGGCTCCTTATTTACAGTGAGTGACAGCTCCTAAAAATCGTTTTTTTAACAGAAAAACTGCCTCAGTGACCTATAACAATTACAGTTTAGAAATGCTTATAACTGGCCCAATCCAATGGTATAAATATCTCAATATGTGAAATGCTGCTGACAGAATCCCTTTAATCTCTCAGGGAGGGTTTTGAATGATGCCGAGATAGGTATCCTTAAAAAAGGTCTATCATTTGTGCCCACACATTCTTTTGATCTATTCAGTTGGGTGAAAGATTTAAACTTGTTTGCAAGAAAACTTAAGTGGAAGAAATTTTTCACCCATCATGATCGCAGACAGTGTTTGGAATTAGGAATAGAAGAGTCTGATCTAGCAGATGTTCAGAATCTCACGGAACTATTAAATGAGAGTGACAAAAAAAGGGGGGGAAGGCCCACACACGAACATTAAACCACGCTCATGCACGAATCCCCCAATAAATGACATCACGCCGATTGACGTATTTGTACGTGTAGTGACGGAAGAACTTACTCAGCTACAGGACCGTCACTTCGGCAATAGTAACATCAATAGAGCCGAAGTGGAAGGATTACTATCACTTGAAAGAGACCATTCCATAGTGATTAAGATGGCAGACAAGGGGGGCAATATTGTGGTGATGGGACAGGAACAGTATCGGGGTATGTGTCTGGATATCCTCAAAGATATGTTATTAGGTATTCAGACACAATCCCAATGACACCTTTAAAAATAATCTTAGGGATATATTGGACCCCGCGTTACATAACAAACTTATCAGCAAAGCTGAATACAGTGTCCTTTTGCCCACATATCCCCAATTGGCATTTTTTTATTCGCTGCCCAAGGTCCATAAAGGGCTAAGTCCACTGAAGGGTAGGCCGATTGTATCAGGCACTAACTCCCTAACACAGGGGATAAGCCAATATGTGGATATTATTCTCCGCCCTTTTGTGGTGGCCCTTCCCTCATATGTGAGGGATTCTATGGAGATCGTTAACAAATTGGATGGCCTCTACGTCGAGGAGGGGACCTTTTTGGCGAGCCTCGACGTAGAGGCGCTTTACAGCTCCATCCCTCATGAAAAGGGGCTCAATGCCATTAGTTATTTTCTCCAGGAGCGTGGAAGGGATTACTTACCTCACAATGACCTTATAATCAATCTGTTGGATTTCATCCTCCACCACAATGTTTTTCTTTTTGACCGCCACTTCTACCACCAGCTCAGGGGTGTGGCCATGGGAAGTCCATGTGCCCCCTCTTATGCCAACTTGTACCTGGGCTGGTGGGAGAAGGAGGTGGTCTTTCATTAGGACATGTCAATGTGGATATCTCATGTAGCCATGTGGCTACGCTACATTGATGATGTCCTGATCTTTTGGACTGGGTCACGGGACGATTTTCTAAGATTTGTGGAGATTCTTAACATTAATACTTGTAACCTTTTCTTCACATGGGAAATTAGTCCCGCACAGATTACATTTTTGGATCTGCTGATTACCAAATCACCAGATGGCAAAATTAACACCAGTTTATTCCGAAAGGAGACAGCAACAAACAGCTTACTCCATTGGGACAGTTGCCATCCGGTATCCCTGAAACGTGGCATACCTAAGGGACAGTACCTACGGGTACGCCGCAACTGATCATCTCTGGCGGATTTTAGAACTAAGGCCAGAGAATTGGAGAGCAGGTTTTTACAGCGCGGTTACCCCAGAAAGGTCCTGTCCTCAGCGTATCAAAATTCGATGTCGTGTACCAGGGAATCCTTGCTCAACCCCCGGGAGAGAGGAGGGGAGGAGCAGGAAAGTAAAATTCGCCTGATAGCAACCTTTGATGCTGCCCATGATTCCATAAAAGCGATCCTACACAAACATTGGAAGATTTTGGGTATGGATCCAGATGTGGGACATCTGGTGGGTGAGTCCCCCTCAGTTACTTTTCGGAGGGGTCGTAACCTCAAGGACCGTCTGGTTCGTAGTTTTTTTCAATCCTCACCCGCCCCCATGTGGTTATCTAACAACTTGAAGGGCACCTTTCGTTGTGGGGGTTGCATTGCATGTGGATCCATCCTGCAAGGACGTACATTCAGCAGTACAGTATCATCAAAAATATATGATATCAGGAGTTTTATAAATTGTAAGTCGACAGGCCTGGTATATTTGGCCACATGCACGTGTAGGATGCAATATGTTGGGAAGACCATGCGCCAGTTTCGCCGCCGAATTGGCGAACACCTAAATGATATTAGGAAATGCGCGGATACCCCCATTGTACGTCATGTGCATAGCCAACATTCGGGTGATATTGGATCCATTCGTTTTCAGGGCATTGAAATTATAAGACCCTCACCCAGAGGGGGCAACCTGGATAGATACATTTTACAAAAGGAAGCCCAATGGACTTTTAAGTTGGGTACAGTCCGTCCTCATGGGCTTAATGAACATATCTCGTATCTATGTTTCATATGAGTATTGTTTCCTTCATTATTATTTTTCCGTTACGTCTGATGATTTGCAGCCAGTCCCGTCTTTGTGTGGTGCTTATAAATTTACCAATCTAATATTATTGGCCATCGTCTGTACTGGTTCACTCTGCTCTGAGTGTACCCGTCTAATGCCGGTGTCACACTTCTTCCTTGTTCCCCTTATCCTGGCTATTGATGATGAAGTTCCTGCTAGTATCATCCCTTACTTTGATATATAGTGAGCATATGTGACACTTATTGTGTCGGCGATGAGCACCGGGGGCGTGCACCATGATGCAGGGCCGTTCGCCCCTCTCCGGTGGTTATTGGTTGACTTGCCGCATAGCTCCACCCAATAGGGGAGTGGCCTTACCTTTATATACCCGCGGCGTCGGCGGCCGCGTGCGGCCATCATAGCGCCGATGCAACGGTCACACACCATCAGTGTGACCGCTCTCCTAGCTTGCTACCTGTACATATACTTCCTTTAATGCTCCTGATGATTCTTATAAAGATGAAACGCGTCGAGCGTAGTAAACATATGTAGGAGCAGTAGCGGAGCCTTTTCACTGTGGGATATAGCAACACAATATTGTTACATGCAGCATCCGCTCACCCTGAATGCCTGTTGGCGGGTGAGACATCAGGATGTGTAGCCATTTGTGATTGCAATTGTGGACACTCACAGAGGATACAAACTGCTATCATAAGCTATCCTCGATTATCACACGGACCTTTCTGTCTATAGTAGACAGTTGGGTCTTGACGATCTCGGCAGCATACCTGGCTGTTCATTGATCTATGTGAACCAAATCCCCATTGTGTGTATTATTTGCGGTTGTCATAGGCAAACTAGCCTTTGTGTTAGCAACCATCTTTTTACTCAGCACAATGAACAATATATGCAGTAATTGACTGCTTTATCTTTCCTAGCTGAGGGAGTTTTTACATTTGTGTCGTTTCCCCTCTTAATAATTACATCCTTCTATGTGAGTCTCTATGCACTAGTTGCTAATAAAGCATTTTTTAGGTGTTTTTTTTCATCCGTGAATTAATAGCTTTGCCCCTTTTTTTTTTTTGTAATAAACTTTTATTTAGTTCAGGATGCACATAGTACAACAGCACATAGTATTAGGCATTTCCAAAACCATGCAATGTATATGTCATCCACCAAAGTTTCTATTTCAGAAGACATTCCACAATCGTCACCACAATTCAACTGTACAACCAAACATCCTGAACCCTTTTCTGTATTTAAATCCCGGCCCCTACCAACCTAATCCAACATATTCCCCCGCACTGTGGGGTCCCAGAACCCATGGATCATACAGATAATTTTCCAAAGCTATTGACTTGTGCTTTTATAAACCAAGTGGTTCCAACAAAGGGATCTATTGCCTCCTTAATTTCATACGCTGTGAGATCCGCTTCAATACACCGTCTCCACTTCTTGAAGAATTTCCCAAAAGCCTGTTCCTTATGCCTTTCAGTGTCCAATCAGTCCATATGCATTACTCATTTCATTGTCCCTATCACTTCTTCTAAGGGCTTGTTCACATCACCGTTTGGATTTCCGTTATGTTTTAGATCCGTTTCTAATAATGGATCTAAATATAATAACGGAAGGCAAACGGATACAAACGGACAACATATTGTCCGTTATTTGAACAGATAGACCTAATGGATCCGTTATAATAACGGACATAATGCCTCCGTTTATGTCCGTTGTGTTCCGTTATTCCCGTTTTCTAACGGATCCTTGTTTTTTTTTTTTTCATTTTTTTTCATTTGAGCATGCTCAGAAAATAAAACGGATCTTCAAAACGGACGGAATAACGGATCATATTTTAAGCACTCCGTTTCTATCCGTTACTCATTGACTTCAATGAAAATAGTAACGGATCCGTTACATCTCCGTTATTTTAGACGGGAACAAAAGTCCTGCATGTAGGATTTTTTTTCTCCGTCTAAAATAGCGGAAAGCAGACGGAATGGAGCCAAACGGAGTTCAACTGACACTTTATCAGTTCAATACAAGTGAATGGGATTTTAAACGGATACGTTTCTTTACGTTCAATTTATCCTCTGAACGGAGGAATCGAACGGAAAGATGAATGGTGATGTTAACGAGCCCTAAGGTGGGTACTTGCGGCTGTAGCCATTTACTCAAAATACACTGTTTAGCTGCCAACAGAAGAATATACTTGATTCGTATTTGTTATTGTAGAAAAAAAAACAAAAAGACAAAAAAAAAATAAAAATCTTAATATTTTTATATTGCTGTTTATGTTGTAGTTACTTTGAATTGTCTTGTATTTAGTATTTAGCTTAAATTGTGTAGTTTTGTTTTACTTTGGTTAATTTGGTCATTACTGCTGAGGTTGTATTTGGTTTGTTTTGGTTTCTGCATAGTTTGTATAGGTGTCTATTTGGGTGTAGCTGGTAACTGGTTTAATTAGATTAGCATAAGAAAAGACCTAGCTCACCTCGTTAGCATAATAACAGCTGTACCTGTATTTAAGGAAGGTTACAGCTCTGTAGAGTTTACTCTGGTAAAGTACAGCCAGACAGACAGAAGTGTGTAGTTTGAAAACAGCAGGAGTTTGGTGACAACATTGGTTTCTTCTGTTTGGTGAGTTACTGCCTTAATTCTAAGATGTCTGGTTTGGTGCAGTGTAACACTTGCCTGGCTGTTGTGTTCTATAGTACTCTTTGGAGTTTGGGGTATTGTCCATTTTGTATGCAATTGTCCACTTTATATGGTGAAATTTCTAGGCTGCAGTCTTTAGTGTGTAGCCTGCAATCGAAAGAAGTGTCCCAGCCAGTGAGTGCTGTCAAGCAGCCCTGTAATCCAACACCGCTTCCCCAAAGGTCCATGAGGAGAAGGGCTGTGTGGAAGACCGTTGGCTCTGGGAGGTTGAGAGTTGTGGAACATAAACACAATAATCTTGGAATTTCTGTGTATGATCCCTATGGTGTCCTGTCTGATTTGGAAAGTGATATTGCAGCAGATACAAGCATGGATACTCAGGCACAGGATGTTGTAAGTGCCAAAGGAGAAAGTGGTACCAAGCAGTCAGGGGCAGTAAGTGGAATGAAAAAGAAGAGAAGGCATCTCCTTGTTGGTGACTCGATTGTTAGAGGTGTTGCTTTAGGTCAGAATGAGGATGGACTGAAGGAGATGAGATGTCTTCCTGGTGCTACTACAAGCAGGGATAAAAGACGGATCACAAATATTGTTAAGGCTGCAACAAAGGAGACTGAAGTTGATCTGGTTATTCATCTCGGGACAAACGATTTGTCCCAGAAAAATGTTGATGTGGTAAAAATGGAATTTCAAAGTCTCAGCCTGGAGCTGAGCAGAATGACAGATTCCATTACTTTTTTGGAGATTTTGCCAGTCCACTCTCAAAATATTAAGGCATGTCGTATCCTGGAGTTCAATGGTTGGCTAAGGCAGTGGTGTAAAGATGAAGGTTTTGGGTTTGTTAGTCACAAAGTTAGTAGGTGGAGTAGTAAGGACATGTACAAGAGAGATGGTCTGCACCCGTCACACAAAGGCACTGAGGTACTTGGAGAATAGTTCAGGTGTTTTTTCGACAGGGGACAGGAATTTTATTGAGGAGAATGATTTCTGTCCCCGAACAGTTTTGGTGAACCAGGGTATTGAGGGTCTTGATCAGCAATCTGTTAGTGTGGTAGATACAGTTGTTGGTGCAGATGAAGTGGTCGCTGGTGCTCTAGATATTGATGTTAGTGCGGTGGATGATGTTGGTGATGTTGTCAGGGAGGTAGATGGAGTTGTTGGTGATAAATGTAATGTGTACAAATGCTCGCAGCTTAGGCAACAAGCTCTGCGAGCTAATATCTATAGTTTGTAGAGCTAATTTGGACTTGGTTGTAATAACAGAGACATGGTTCAGAGATTGCAATGACTGGGAAGCAACCATTCTGGGATACACTATGTATAGGAAAGATAGGGCAGAGAAAAGGGGGGGGGTAGCCATTTATGTTAAAGATACCATAAAATCAACAGTGATTCAAAATTCATGTAAGGAGTTGGAGATAGGATTGGGCGATATACCGGTTAGGGCGGTATTAAGAAACAGCGATATGGTTATATCGCTGTTTCCTAATAACCGCGGTATTTTGTGACATCATGATGGAAGCGCTAACCACTTCAAAATCTGCCTCTGTGGCCGCCCTCCTCTGCATGGTGACTTACCAATTGCTGCCCGCAGCGGCCGCCCTGGCTCGTCCTCAGTGGCTTCCATACTGCAGTCTCCGCCCCGCAACGTCTGACGTCGTAAACGGATGGCGTGCGATGCTGCTGAGGTGAAGCAGGAGCGAGTGGCGGGAAAGTCTCTGAATTATCCAGTCCCCCTCCACTCGCACAGGCACCTGCAGTAGGCAGCGGAGGACAGCACCGACACCTACTCAGCCTGTCCGCCAGCTCCTGCAGCGTCTCCAGATTAAGGTTACTAAGCCCCGCTCGGGAGTTGGGACTCTCCCTTCCCGTCCGCCATCTTCTCTGGCCTTTGCCGCGCGTAGGCAACACTGTGGCACACTCACTCTCATTTTCAAATCAAGATCGCCGTTGGAGAGGTTTAAATTAAAGGTGTAATGTCCTTGTCTTGATCTGTCTAATGTACTGCGCAGGGCCCAGTCGCGGCCCTGACTATGGCTGCCGACTCCACAAATGTCCCCATGTGTTTGTATTTTAGTACTGAATTGATTGCAGCTGGCGTTATATTCCTTCCTGCCTATAACTACCTGCACAGTGCGCTTTGAAATAGCAAGCAGGGACAGGGTCAGGGAATAGGGAATGAGCCAACATGAGTCCATTCTTCCCCTATGACGCCAGTTGCTGACTGTTACTCTGGACAGTGCCATTCAGTATAGCAATTAACAACTCCTTGTGGATCCCATACAGTATAATGTTTTATTGTGGCTGCCCCATATAGTATGATGTCGTCTTGTGGCTGCCCCATACAGTATAACGTCTCCTTCTGGGCCCCATATAGTATCATGTCTCCTTCTGGTGGCCCCCATACAGTATAACGTCTCCTTGTGGCTGCCCCCATACAGTATAACGTCTCCTTGTGGCCCCCATACAGAATAACGTCTCTTTCTGGCTGCCCCCATACAGAATAACGTCTCCTTGTGGCTGCCCCCATACAGTATAATGACTCCTTGTGGCTGCCCCCATACAGTATAACGTCTCCTTGTGGCTGCCCCCATACAGTCTAACGTCTCCTTGTGGCTGCCCCCATACAGTCTAACGTCTCCTTGTGGCTGCCCCCATACAGTCTAACGTCTCCTTGTGGCTGCCCCCATACAGTCTAACGTCTCCTTGTGGCTGCCCCATACAGTCTAACGTCTCCTTGTGGCTGCCCCCATACAGTCTAACGTCTCCTTGTGGCTGCCCCCATACAGTCTAACGTCTCCTTGTGGCTGCCCCCATACAGTCTAACGTCTCCTTGTGGCTGCCCCCATACAGTCTAACGTCTCCTTGTGGCTGCCCCATACAGTCTAACGTCTCCTGTGGCTCCAATTGTCCCTTGTGGCTGCCCCCATACAGTATAACGTCTCTTTCTGGCTGCCCCCATACAGTATAACGTCTCTTTCTGGCTGCCCCCATACAGTATAACGTCTCCTTCTGACCCCCATACAGTGTAATGTCTCCTTGTGGCTGCCCCCATACAGTATAACATCTCCTTGTGGCTGCCCCCATACAGTATAACATCTCCTTGTGGCTGCCCCCATACAGTACAAGGAGACAGTAACGTCTCCTTGTGGACCATACAGTAAAGTAGTACAGACTCGAGAGTCCAGACATGTAGTATATAATGTCTCATCTCCTCGTTGTGGCCACCCCCCATACTATGTGGGCAACAAGGAGGAGATATTACTGTACTAGTGTACAGGATGGTCAGGAGACAGGACCACAACGAAACATTCTGAATGAGGGCAGTATATTTGTAACCTCCTCTCCCCATACAAACAGTATATGTCTCCTTCTAGCCTTTATAGTATAGCTTCCCTGGGCCCTGACTGACCAAGGAAGATTGAGGACCAGTCAGAAACCACCAACCAGGCAGACAGTGAAAGGGATCGAGTCTGTCACCAAATTTACTGCGTGTTGAACAGTTGACTTCACTTGAGTGCACTTTAAAAAAAAAAAAAACAGAGAATACCTGAGTAAGTAATAATCCTTAAACAAAATGAAATGATGCTATAATCTTGACATCCACACACAGTACAGGCTATATAGTACACTACTAGTACAGCAGACACCAGACTGTAGAGCGGAGCTAGAAGAAATTTACAAAAAAAGTTTTATCTTTTTGTTTTTATGGAAATTTTTTGGTTTAGAAAAAATGGATGCTGGAGAGAATAGTATAGTTGATGGTGACCCAATTTGCCACCAATGTAGGAAACATGTAAAAGCTAAGGGTGGTAATACATCAAATTTGACCTCCCTCTTAAAATTCCATCACCCAAAAGAATATCAAATAGTAACAGAATTGAAAAAAAAAATAATTCCATTAAAAATAGGTAGAGGAAAAACGGTGTGTGAGTCTGACACAGGTCAAACAACAACAAATATCAAAGATATGTGGGACAAAAGACGTCCATATGACCGTTCTTCCACAGAATGGAAAAAATGCACACATGCCATCACTAAATGACTGGTTAAAGATATGATGCCAATATATACGGTGCAAAAAGAACCATTCTATAACATGATAAAAACACTTAATCCCTGTTATGAAATTCCAGATAGAAAATATTTTTCATCTGTAGCTATACCAAAAATGTACCATGATGTACTTTCAAAAGTACAGCTTGAAGTTCGTGAAACTTTAAACCACAGCAACATTTCATTTACATGTGATGGGTGGACGTCCAAAGGATCTTTTGATCCTTATTGGACTGTGACCGGCCATTGGTTAGATGGGGACTTTAACCTTGTATGTCGTTTGCTTGATACGTTCTATATGCCTGAAACACATAATGCAGCTAATTTGGCTGTGGCCATTAAAAATGTCTTATCCCAATGGGAAATCCCTCAAAGTAACTGCTTTTACAACCAACAATGGTTCAAATATAGTAAGGGCTTTGAGGGAGATGAGTCAAAAAAGAATTCCTTGCTTTGGCCATTGCCTACATTTAGCTGTAATGGCTGCACTAGATGATGATCGCTGTCAAGCTGTCATCCGAAAATGTCGTTTAATAGTTTCCTCATTTAGTTCATCGTGGAAACTTCAGCTTAAGTTATGTGAGAAGCAAACAGAGCAAAATGTACCTACCCGAAAAATAGTTGGCAACTGCAAAACTAGATGGGGTTCGACATATAACATGCTATCCAGAATCTGGGATCAAAAAGATTTGATCAATGCTGTTCTCACAGAAAACAAACAAACAGGCCATCTTGAGCTAAATTGGTCAGATAGGAATGTATTGTCTGAGTGTTTATCTCTCCTAAAAGAAGTTAATGACCTGATGGATATGTTAAGTGGGGAGAAGGAGGTAACCAGCAGTGTGTTCAATCAAAGGGATACGGATACAGAGATGGTGGAAAAAATGAAAAGAAGAGCAAAAATAAAACTTATAGACAAATATAGTGATAGTGAAACAATGTCTGTACTTGAGATTTGTATAGCTCTTGATCCCCGTTATAAATTAAATGTCAGTGCTGATCCTAGCCTTACTAAACAGCACATTCAAAATGAGCTCACTCAGATTCAGTCAAACATTATGTGTAAGTCACAGTCATTGTCATCTGGTGAAAATTCCAGTACTTCCAATGAAAACAGTGTTGATAGGGCTAGGGGTCTTGCTTTTTTTTTCTAAGAACAATAAATTAAATGCCTATACTCAGACATGTGAGACAGCGTTAAACCCCACTGCTGAAATGGAGCTGTATTTCTCTCTTGCTGTGGAACCTCTAAACACTAAACCACTGCAGTGGTGGAAACATTCCTTTGAAATCAAAAGACTGCCACTGCTCTGTCTTGGCCAAAAAGTATTTGGCAATTCAAGCAACTGCAGTAGCGAGTGAGAGAATGTGGTCCAAGGGTGGGCTGATAACAGGTGGACTGCGTGGAAGACTGAAACCCAGTACTGTATCAAACTTAATATTTCTTAGCAAAAATGAGTAAGGTGTTTTAATCCCATTCTGGGAGAGCAAAATAACCAATGAAGAAAACAATGTGTTGGATAAATAGGACTAATTGTTAGACTCTAAGGCTAGTTCAGTGTCAGATGAGACCTATTTGTCCTGTGCAGGAATTATGCTCTGTGCCTGTTTGTGACTATCGCGGTGCATGATTCTCCATTATGGATGCTGCTTGTGTTGCAAGAAAGCATGGCATTATACTGATTTAGAATTCTGTTTGTCTCTGCCTGACCTTACTTTGACAGAATCCCTGGTGGCTATGCTGTCAGTTTAATTCTGTAGATGTAAGACCATGCAGAGACACACAGCATTATACATCAGTATAATACTGTGTGCTCCTGCAAAATGAACAGTGTTCACCACAACAGATCATAATTCCCGCTTGTCTGAAAAAGGCTTTTTACAGTAGCTAAATACCTTTACTCGGAGGGTACCCCCCGCTGATGCTGCCACCCGTGACCGTTCTTCAAAATAGCGCTCCTGCGCCCCCCTGTATTTTTCCCGCTCAGTATGTTAATACTGAGCATCGGTACAGGGAGGAGGAGACGCCCGGGTTTCTCAATGGGCGTCTCCTTCTCCCTGGCTGTGCCGCGATCCAATCACATCGGAGAGCGTCATAGCCAAGGAGTTTTTTTACATGTGATGGGTGGACATCCGAAGGATCTTTTAATCCTTACTGGACTGTGACCGGCCATTAGGTAGATTAGATAATGACTTTAACCTTGTATCTTGTATGTCGTTTGCTTGATACGTTCTATATGCCTAAAACACATAATGTAGCTAATTTGGCTGTGGCTATTAAAAATGTGTTATCCCAATGGGAAATCCCTCAAGACAAAGTAAGTGCATCTACAACCGACAATGGTTCAAATATAGTAAGCGCTTTGAGAGAGATGAGTCAAAAAAGAATTCCTTGCTTTGGCCATTGCCTACATTTAGCTGTAATGGCTGCACTACTTGGTGTTGCAATTATTGGCACCTTTACCACTGTCTGATGTCTTTTTGCCCAAGTTCTGCTTTTTATAATCATGTATGTTTGATAGGGCCCAGAGGCGGACTGGGAATTTAAAGTGGCCCTGGAAAAAATACTAAAAGTGGCCCTGTTTTGTAGTGAGGTCCAAATTGATGGAAGGCAGGGTCATAAATACCATATTGTGGCACATTATACCACCCCAACAGAGCCAAATACCACAGTCCATCACTAAATACTGCCAGCAACACAAAATACATCCCCAAAAACTTCCACTGTCCGGTTGTGAGGAGGGCTCAGGCGGCCTCCTGGGCATCGGCCCACCAGGAAATTTCCCTGTGAGGTCTATGGCCTATCCGCCCCTGATGTTTGATCTCATTGTTGCTTATATTTTACTTATATTATACTGTTTTGGAGCATTATTTTTTAGTTCCCTTCCCTCTGTGAACGTCTTTGTATGTGCTAATTATCTGCATATGGATAGATTCCTAAGTTATTGTTTGAGCTTGTTTGTTCTAGTCACATAAGATTAGAGAATTGAGTCTGCATAAGGGCTCAGGTGACAGACAAGACCTTTTCTGCCTGGTGTTTGTCAGCTGACAAACAACCACAAAGACAATAATCACCAAACGGTGACTACTTTACGAACGGCCAAATCGGCCACTTTATCTGATGAAAACCTAAATGTCTATATGACTAGCAGACAGTTTCAAAAAAGGGGGTCATTCAGCACATCCAAAGTGCAGGTGCACGCTGCCATGGCAAAGGCAGAGTGGACCCAGCATGCATGTGGAACCAACACTCCCTGAATTTTATGGTGGTCATTATGGCACATAACAGTTAGATATTAAATGTTAGGTTCCCGTCTCAAAGAGAAGGCCTTGGCGACTGGCAGATGGGCTCAAATGATTTTGTACAAAATGATTTGCCAAGATTCTCAATTTTGCAAAATAAGCGTAGCACTAGCACCAGAATGTTTTATGACTATGGCATTATTGTACATTATTTGTGTTTGCAGAGTGCTGCTGCATTGTGTTTTTTCCTTTGTAGCACACAGTTTGTCATATCTATTTCTGTTACACTGAATTTTCCATACTGTTATATGGTAAAAGGATATGGAAATAAATGTATTTTATCCTTTAAATACTATGCATACTTGTAATTGGAGCAATTGCTAACTGTTTAATACTTTACAATTAAAGATCTGAAACACGATTCCAAGTTTTGAGTGTTTTTTCATCTAATAGGTATTTATCGCGATATATATCGTTATTGCGATAAATTTCTTAATATCGTTATCGTGGGAATATTTTTGATATCGCCGAACCCTATTTGGAGACTCTCTGGGCCTGCTTGCAAAATAAAAAGGGATCTGTTACCAGAGTAGGTGCAATCTATAGGCCTCCAGGGCAATCTGAAGAGCATGACATTATTCTGGTGGACGAGATTACCCAAATGGCAGTAAAGGGAGATATTGTAGTTATGGGAGACTTCAACATGCCTGATGTTGATTGGAATATCCCTTGTGCGTCCACATGCAAAAGTAGGAACATAGTAGAGGCCCTGACGGGGATGTCCCTAAAACAGTTGGTGAAAGCGCCAACTAGAGGTGAAAATATCCTAGATCTAGTATTTACAAATGGGGATCTGGTGAAGGTGAGGTGAAGGTGGGAGAAAATCTGGGTTCCAGTGACCACCAATGTTTGTGGTTCGAAATCCAAACTGACTGTGAGAAATCCCATTCTGCAACCAAAGTATTGGATTTTATGAAGACCAAGTTTGAGGTTATGGGAGAATATGTAAAACAAGAATTAAAAGGGTGGGATAAAACAGCAAGAGTGAGTGCTCAGTGGAAGGCATTTAAAGAAGTCATCTTAAAGGCAACTAGACTATATGTTAGACAAATTAGCAAAAGGAAAAGAAAGGGAAATCCACTATGGTTTACTAGAGAGGTAAGAGCTATAGTGAATGATAAAAAGTCTGCCTATAAGAGGTATAAAGAGTCTGGAAGTGTAGCGGACAGAGAAGTTTATAAAATTATACAGAAGAAGACAAAACACATTATTAATGCTGAGCTTCAAAGGAGGAATAAATGGCCAAATCTTTTAAGGAGGGAAATAAAACCTTCTTCAGATATATTAGTGACAGGAAGAAGAAAAACTGCAGCATTACAAAACTTAGCAATGGAAAAAATCAGTATATAGATGGGAATAAGACAGTCGCTGACCATCTGAATAACTACTTCTGCTCAGTTTTTTCAGATGGTGACTTTCATAATCAGAACATGGCTGGACATAGCATTGCCTCTAGTTGTAAAGTTTCAGCCCCAGTGTTTTCAGAGGCCGATGTTCTACAGGAACTTGTCAGGCTAAAGTTAAATAAGGCAATGGGTCCGGATGGCATCCACCCCAGAGTTCTTAAAGAACTCCGATCTGTGATTGTTGGCCCCCTGACTGATCTGTATAATCAGTCCCTTCTTATAGGAGATGTTCCTGATGATTGGAGAATGGGTACGACATTAGCCATTCACAAGAAGGGTAGTAGAGAAGAAGCTAGTAACTATAGGCCAGTCAGCTTGACATCTGTAGTGGTAAAAATGATGGAGACTCTACTAAAAAAGAAGATAATTGACCATCTAACAACAAACAACTTGATGGACCCAAACCAGCATGACTTTACTGAGGGCCAATCATGTCAGACTAGTCTCATTGATTTCTTTGACTATGTAACTAAAGTGCTGGATGAAGGTGGTGCTGTAGATATCGCCTACCTGGATTTCAGTAAAGCTTTCGATACGGTTCCCCATAAAGAGCTGATAGAGAAGTTATCAAAAATTGGACTTAACCCCTGGATAGTTCAGTGGATCTGCAGTTGGCTGAAGGACAGATACCAGAGGGTTGTTGTTAATGGAGTGTATCCTGAGCAGAGGCTGGTTACAAGTGGGGTGCCACAAGGATCTGTTCTGGGTCCGGTTCTGTTTAATATGTTTGTAAGTGACATAAGGGACGGCTTGGTAGGGAAGGTTTGCTTGTTTGCTGATGACACAAAAGTGTGTAATAGGGTTGATGTTCCAGGAGGTGTCGGTAATATGGAGAATGATTTATCTTTATTAGATAAGTGGTCAAAACAATGGAAACTGCAGTTCAATGTTTCCAAATGTAAAATAATGCACTTGGGAAGAAGAAACATCTGAGTATCGTATTGGCAGTTCTGTGCTAACAAAGACCTCAGAAGAGAAGGATTTGGGGGTAGTCATCTCTGAAAGCCTCAAAATGAGTAACCAATGCAGCCAGGCAGTAGGGAAAGCAAATCATATGCTTGGCTGCATAGCTAGAGGTATAACAAGCCGAAAGAGGGAGATTGTGATCCCTCTGTATAGAGCTCTAGTAAGACCACATCTGGAATACTGTGTTCAATTCTGGAGACCTCACCTGCAAAAGGATATTGCTAAAATAGAACTGGTCCAAAAAAGAGCTACAAAAATGGTGGAAGGTCTAAAGCATAGAACTTATCAAAAAAGGCTCAGAGTTCTTAAAATGTATAGTCTGGAGGAAAGAAGAGAAAGGGGGGACATGATTGAAACCATTAAATATGTTAAAGGACTGAACAAAGTTCAGGAGGGAAGGGTTATTAATAAGAAACTGAACACAAGAACAAGGGGGCACAATCTGAGGTTAGTTGGGGGGACAAATCAAGAACAACATTAGAAAATATTATTTCACTGAAAGAGTAGTAGAAGTTTGGAACAAACTTCCAGCAGAGGTGGTTGATAAATCCACAGTAACTGAATTTAAACATGCCTGGGATAAACATGTATCTATCCTAAGATAACAATAAATGGATAATAAAAGGGCAGACTAAATGGACCAGGCGGTCTTTTTCTGTCGTCAATCTTCTATGTTTCTAATATGGGGGCCCTTAGTCGCCACTATATTTGCCAAGTCAGCTTCTTGATCCCTGGTTATATACTGGAAAATACATCTTTGCCCCTTTTCTCTAAACTATTTGTTTTTGGATTATCACTCAGATTAAAATATATACTATGTGTGTATATTTTTACACATATGTACAGAATATTTTATATTATAGTTGTAGATGTTTTAAATTAATTTATGTTTTTTTTTTTTTTTATGGAATCCATCTGTCACCCTTTTTTCCAAAGGCCTACTGTCTTCTGAGGAAGAATATTTACTCATAATGATGACAAGATTATAACTCTGATAATATTGTAATTAATAGACCTTGGTTATATAATTTCAGTTTATGACAGCAATTACTGTATTTTTCTCACTATAAGACACACCTGAGCATAAGACGCACCTAGGTCTTAGAGGAGGAAAATTTTCATCAAACCCCAGCTCAGACCCACATTCAGACCCCCAATGTTAATCAGACCTCAGCTCACAGCCCCAATTAGGCCCCAATGTTAATCAGACATCAGAACAGACCCCTTGTGTTAATAAGTCCCCCAATCAGACCTCAGATCTCCATATTAATAAGTCCCCCAATCTGACCTACATATTAATAAGCGTCCCAATCAGACCTCAGATTAGACCTCCATATTAATAAGACCCCAATCAGACCCCTAATCAGACCTCAATAAGTCCGCCAATCAGACCTACAGTGAATGACCCCCAATCAGACCTCCACATCAATGACCCCCAAAAAAATCAACTTACCTCTCCTGCTCCAGATGCTGACGCCCCTGTCATCCACTCTGTTCTTCCTGCCGCACGCTGTGCTGTGACCTGATGCGCACAATGTGAGGTCACAGAGTTCCAGCATCCTCACACTGTGCGCAGTCACAGCGCAGCGGATGGCTGAGGAAGACCAGGAAGTGGTGAGTACAGAGCCTTTGGAGCGCTGCATTCACCGCTTCCCGATCCTCCCGATTCCATAATGGAAGCGCTCATCAGTATTCACCCCATAAGACGCACTGACATTTTCCCCCTACTTTGGGAGGAAAAAATCTTTCTTTCTTTCTTTTTTACTTAAGTCTTATAGGGCGAAAAATATGGTATGTTCACACCATGAGTGGCATATTGCATGGTATGTAATGGTGTCTTCCCTAGGAGAATGTACTAATATTGTGTTTAATCATGGTGTTGATGTTTTGATCTAATATATTTTATATTTCATTTGGCTATATTTTACAATACAGATAGATATGTATTAGTGGTGAATGGTCAGCAATGACCTTTTTCAAGGGATCTTAGGTCTTATGCGTCGCTGTATAAGCTCTGGAAATGGACGCTGCTTAGCATGCTGCTAAGCAGCGTCCATTTCCAGAGCTTATACAGCGACGCATAAGACCTAAGATCCCTTGAAAAAGGTCATTGCTGACCGAAATGTTGGGAATAATATGGGTCTATAAGAAATATTGTGCCTTACTCTCTGGAATATTTGGAAATGAGTAAAATGTCACTTTATTATATATGAATTAAATCACCTTTGCAACTTAAACGGTGTGCCATAGATTTTTCTACAATACTGACGTTTAACCCTTCTATGAGCACCCAAATAAGGGAGTGCAGATCTCAACTCTCTTGATTCATCAGCCCTTTCAGACCCTCATCAGACCTCAGATCAGCCCTTTCAGACCCCCATCAGATCTCAGAACAGCCCTTCCAGACTCCCATCAGCACTTTCAGACCCCCATCAGACCTCAGATCAGCCCTTTCAGACCACCATCAGACCTCAGATCAGCCCTTTCAGACCCCCATCAGATCTCAGAACAGCCCTTCCAGACTCCCATCAGCCCTTCCAGACTCCCATCAGCCCTTTCAGACCCCCATCAGACCTCAGATCAGCCCTTTCAGACCACCATCAGACCTCAGATCATCCCTTTTTAGACCCCCATCAGCCCTTTCAGACCCTCATCAGACTAAAACAAAAAACTCCTCTTACCTCTCCTGTGCTGCGGCTCCTCTTCATCTCTGGCAAGTCGCGCTCCTCTGTCTTCTCCGGCCGGCGCTGCACTGTCACCTGACTGCGTGCAGCGCCAGGTCAGAGTGCGCACACTACGTCCTGACGCTGTACAGGGTCAGGACAGTGCAGCGCTGGCCGGAAAAGACGGGGGAGCATCGGAGCAGAGTTGCAGCGCGGGAGTGTGAGTATCTTTCCCCACTCCCGGCACCTAATACATACTAGTGAGCACTTCCATCATGGAAGCGCTCACTAGTATTCGCTTAATAAGACGCATGGCCATTTTCACCCTACTTTTGGGGGGGGGGGGGGAGTGCATCTTATAAAGCGAGAAAAATATGGTAAATCAATTTGATACCGCGAAGCACGAGGAAGTTTAGCTTCATGGCGAATTGAATTTATCCTGAAATTCGGATGGAAGTCCACTTCATGGCGTTCGACTCGCTCATCACTAATTATGATCATCAGTATAATTTAATATAATAATCCAGGTTCTTGGATGGCAGTGTTTTGTGATATGTCGTGTCCTATTTAACTGCATATACAAGGTTTTTACTCTTTTTAATCATGTTATAATAAAGATGTATTTAAATTTGACATGGAAGTTTGACATTAGTTTTGTTAATTTTGTTCAGTCACCATACTCTGCCAGCTCACAGGCTGGCTGATTGCGTACCACTGCTGCTCCCCTGGTTGCTGCCGCTCCTCTGCAGACAGATTGTTAAAGGTTTGTAATGTGCTGGGGGGCAGGAAGGATGATGGTGAGCTTGGGGGATGGAGGAAAGTATTGTGAGTATTTGGGGGGTAGGATGGTGAAACTACATGTGACTGCTGGGGGATGTTAGGGAGACAATGGGGAGCAAACTTCTGAAAACTTTGGGGGGTGGGGGAGGATGGTGAGCTTACATATGATTGCTGGGGGGAAGATGGGGGACCATTGAGTGCAAGCTTCTGACAACTTTGGGAGGTGGTGAGCCTGCATGTGATTGCTGGAGGGAGTATGAGGGGACCATGAGGAGCAGGCTTCTGACAACTTTGGGGGGTGGTTTGCCTGTATGTGATTACTCCATCCCCCCAGCAATCACATGCAGGCTCACCAGCCCCCAAAGTTGTGAGACGCTTGTTACCCATGGTGCTCCCCATCCTCCCCCCAAGATGACGGGGAGCAAGCTTCTGCTAACTTTGGGGAGGGGGCTGTTGGAAAATAGTGAGCCTTCATGCGCTTGCTGAGGGGGGATAGGTGGGTGATGGAGAGCAAGCTTCTGACAACTTAGCAGGGAGTGGGAAGGATGGCAAGCCTGCATATGATTATTGTGTGTGTGGGGATTGAGATCTGGATGTGATTGGTGCGGGGGGGGGGGGAGCTCTAATTGTTACTGTGGGGGGTGACCAGTATATGGGTCACCAGTATATGGAGGACCCCTCATCAACCATGCACTTACTGACAGCGGTGCGGGGGGCATTTAAAATGACTGCTTTCCCCCATCACTGTCAGGAAGTACATGGTTGATGGTGTCCCCCCATATATTGGTCCTTTAAACAGATTTAGAAGAGCACTGATATACTTAAAGGGGTTATCCGAGGATGGAAATGCCCCTCCCTTACGCCCGGGCCCCTTACACTGATTCTACTTACCTGGCTCCCTGCTCTAGTGCGCGGATGAAAACATCTGGTGTCAGGTTGGGAGCTGCCAATGGCAGGCGGTGTCGCCGTATGCCATTGGCTGCTTCTCCCCCCGACACTGGATGTCTTCATACACGCACAGGGAGAGGCGGTGAAGGGACCAGGTGCAGCACGGGGAGCCAGGTAAGTAGAATCAGTGTGAGGGGCTGGGGAGTACGGGGGGGGGGGGGCATTTCCAGCCTCAGTTAACTCCTTTAATTATCCATCCATATTTCTGCTGGCAGACAATTTTTCTAAAAAGTTGGAAACCTCTGAAGATGGCATTTGCAGTGCTGTCAGTCTTTGGGTGTATGTATTTGTGGGAGGAGATCTCACATATGGATGGCATCCTCTGCCTCTCACAAAGCAGGCCTGTGTCCAGTGAAAGTCACCTCAGTCAACCACAGCTGAATGGTCTTTGCGAGGAAAGTTAGGGACAAGTGTCAGATTGAATGGTAAGTTTAACTATTTGGTTCATGTCACATACCTTTTGTGTTACATGACTTTCGTAGATTGTACGTCACGCTAACCGCTTCAGCTTTGATTTTTTTCTTTTACGTTGTCCATAAAACGTAAACGTTGTTTTACGAGTCCATAAAAAAAAAAAAAAAAAAAAAAAAACGCCGACCCCTACATTAGTTTGTCTGCTTGACCTTGCGTCTGAGTTGCTTCCTTCAATATTTCCAATTTCATAATATCTTCCATTAAAGAAGACCTGTCACCTCTCCGGGAATGCCTATTTTAATTGGCACGTGCATTCCCCATGTACCGTAATAACAATTCTGGAACATCTATTCTTATGGCTGTATGTTGTCATTCTTTTATTGTTTCTACTAGTAGTTATGAATGAATTGCTAGCAGTCTGCAGTATAGACACAGTTACAGTAGTTTAAACATGTGAAGAGAGGTGACACGTCCTCTTTAAGGAAGTAAAACTAGCAAGCCTAGCTTTTTAATTTTGTAACCTAGCTGAATCATAGAGCCTTTAATATACACCTTATGAGTGTTCCATGGTCCGAGACGGAATCTTTTTATTGTGTGAGAAGAACTCTTTTAGGCTACTTTCACTTAAGGCTACTTTCACACTTGCGTTGTGGTTTTCCGGTATTGAGATCAGGCAGAGGATCTCAATACCGGAAAAAAACTGATCAGTTTTGTCCCCATGAATTCTGAATGGAAAGAGATCCGTTCAGGATGCATCAGGATGTCTTCAGTTCAGGCAGCTTTCAGTTTTGTGACCGGACACAAAACCGCAGCAAGCTGTAATTTTGTGTCCGGTCATAAAAACTGAAAGAAACTGATCAGGTACTGAAACCAATGTAAGTCAATGGTGACGGATCAGTTTTTTTTAGGAGACTAAAAAAACGGATCCGTCACCCATTGACTTTCAAGGTATTTAGTGCCTGATCAGTTTTCTTCAGTTTTGATTTCACACAACTGCATCCTAACTGAACTGATGCATCCTGATGTGCAAAATCAAAACGGATCAGTTTAATTCAGGTATAGAGATCCTCTGCCGGATCTCAGTACCTGAATTAACAACGCAAGTGTGAAAGTAGCCTTAGTCTCCTAAAAAAAACTGATCCGTCACCATTGACTTGCATTGGTTTCAGTACCTGATCAGTTTCTTTCAGTTTTTATGACCGGACACAAAATTACAGCTTGCTGCGGTTTTGTGTCCGGTCACAAAACTGAAAGCTGCCTGAACTGAAGACATCCTGATGCATCCTGAACGGATCTCTTTCCATTCAGAATGCATGGGGACAAAACTGATCAGTTTTTTTCCGGTATTGAGATCCTCTGCCTGATCTCAATACCGGAAAACAACAACGCAAGTGTGAAAGTAGCCTAAATTCCCTCTCTATTTCGTTTTTTTTTTTTTTTTGTAGAGTTATATTTCCATTAATATGTAGAGCTCAATTATATTGTCCAAATATAGACAATTTTATGGCAGCGTGGTCAAACCATTTTATTTGCTCAGTAGTCGTTGCCATAGAAAGGAGCAATAAGTGTTTGTCTACAGTAAACATGTCTATCCTTGAGTAGCTATTATGGGCTGAGAAATAGGAATAATCTCTTTCAGTCAGGGGCGTAACTATAGGGGGTGCAGAGGTAGCAGTCGCTACCGGGCCCAGAAGCCTGAGGGGGCCCAAAGACCCTTGTGCCACATAAGAAGACACTGGTATTATAGAAAGTACATGCTGGTCAAGTTACACCTCTGGCTGGAAGGAAGGGGTTAGGTCAAGAATTTGGCATGGGGGGTGCCGTTTCAATTTTTGCCTCAGGCAGCATGAAGGCTCTGTGCACCCCTGCCCCTGACCACAAAGCATTGAGGTAAGGGGGGCCCAAGCTGAACTCTTGCACCAGGGCCCATAAGCCTTTAGCTACGCCCCTGCTTTCAGTGGTATGTAAAAGTCATCAAACATTATAACTTTCATTTTTATGCAGTGATTGGGAATTATCTCTACGCTGGGAAGAATAATCCACCATGACATCCGAGACTGTGTTAAAGGGGTTATCCAATTTCTCAAACAGCCCCCCCATGGGCCAGGACCCTCACAAGTAGTATACTTGCGCTGCTCCCTGCTCCCGACGCCGCTCCTGGTCCCCACACCGCTGCTGCTGCTTCTCCCTGTACACAGATGAAAACATCCGGTGTCGGGGGGAGCAGCATATGGCAGGTGGGGACAGGGACAAGCCACTCTAGCGTCAACCGCGATGCTAGGGAGGCTCGTTCCCGTCCCCACCTGCCATAGGCTGCTCCCCCCGACACAGGATGTTTTCATCCGTGTACAGGGAGAAGCAGCAGCGGCGGTGAAGGGACCAGGAGCGGCGTCGGGAGCAGGGTAAGTATATTACCTTTATTTGAGAAATTGGATAACCCCTTTAAAGTCTTCACAAATTGAAAAAAAATTACCTTTCTAATATATGGAGATCAGTCTAGTTATCTTATTGAAAAAAATGAAACTGTATCCTGCAAGACCATTGTGTATGCTACAGTACATTGTTAAGGGTACATTCCAGAATAATAAAGCGCCCATTCATGTCAGCCACCTCCTGGATTAGTAGGAAAGCCGCAGAGTATATGACAGCAATCAGAACCCCTCTGGACTTGGTAGAATAGTGTGAGTGGAATATGGGAAACTAGGATGTTTAAGGCTAGTTTCACACCAGTAGTAAATTCTTCCAGAAGGCTGTTCGGCAGAGGAACAACCTGTTGGAAAACACCATACCTGGCATAACTGGTTAACAGTTGACTCTGCTGGAACCTATTGATTATAATGGCACTATGATCTGGCAGGGATCTGGCATTCATCACAGCCAAGACAAATTATAGTCAATGGGACCTGGTGCTATGGCATTTCTTCGGCTATGCTGATCCTCTGCCGGAACAGCCTGCTGGAAGAATTTACTGCTAGTGTGAAACTAGCCTAATACAAAAGGCATCCTTTTGTGTGATGTGTGTTTCTTGGACACAAAGTATATCACATTGTAAAAGTCTGGTTTCCATCGACATATGTGTCCCTTTTTTAGGACTATTAAGTCCTTTAACATACCAAAGATGCTACAAGTGCATCTCAATAAATTAGAATATCATGAAAAAGTAGTTTTTTTTCAATAATTCAATTCAAAAAGTGAACAGACGTACTGTATATTATATAGAGTCATTACAAAGAGTGAACTTTTTCAAGTGTTTATTTATGTTAATGTTGATGATTATGGCGTACAGCCAAGGAAAACCCAAAATTCATTATCTCAGAAAATTAGAATGTTATATTAGACCAACTGTAATATTTTTTTAAACACAGAAATGTTGGACAAATGAAAAGTATGTACAGTAAATGTACTCAATACTTGGTTGGGGCTCCTTTTGTATGAATGACTGCATCAATGCGGTCTGGCATCGAGGCGATCAGCCTGTGGCACTGCAGAGATGTTATGAAAGCCCAGGTTGCTTTGATAGCAGCCTTCAGCTCGTCTGCATTGTTGGGTCTGGTGTCTCTCATCTTCCTCTTGACAATACCCCATAGATTCTCTATGGGGTTAAGGTGAGGCGAGTTTGCTGGCCATTCAAGCACAGTGATACTGTGGTTATTAAACCAGGTATTGGTACTTTTGGCAGTGTGGACAGGTGCCAAGTCCTGCTGGAAAATAAAAATTCCATCACCAAAAAGCTTGTCGGCAGAGGGAAGCATGAAGTGCTCTAAGGCCTCTTTCACACGAGCGTCGCGGATTCAGTCCGCATCCGCACCAATTTGCACACAATCGCAGTCATTTTTTACTGCGATTGCATACGTTCGTTCAGTTTTTTCTGCGCGGGTGAGAAGCGTTTTAATCCGTTTTTCACACGCGTGAAAAAAAAACCTGAATGTTTGCAAACAACATCTCTTAGCAACCATCAGTGAATCACGCATTGCATCCGCACTTGCATGCGGATGCAATGCGTTATTCACGCAGCCCCATTCACTTCAATGGGGCCAGGGCTGCGTGAAAAACGCAGAATATAGAACATGCTGCGATTTTCACGCAACAGCGAACTGATGCGTGAAAAACATCGCTCATGTGAAAAGCCCCATTGAAATGAATGGGTCAGGATTCAGTGCGGGTGCAATGTGTTCGCATCACGCATTGCACCCGCGCGGAAACATCGCCAGTGTGAAAGGGGCCTAAAATTTCTTGGTAGATGGCTGCAGTGACTTTGGTCTTGATAAAACACAGTTGACCTACACCAGCAGATAATCCTTTTACAGGCAGCGTATTTCTATGAAACACGAGAAAAAGCGCAACGTAGGGTAGTAACGTAACAGAAAGCGTTTATTATATCATTCACAAATGGAAGCTCACCTTATGTGGTTGTGCATTGGATTAGGCACAACACTAATGAAAGCTTGTCTGCAGGAGAATAAACTGCCTTTAAATTGGTGGTATGCAGCCAGGGATCAAAACGATCAGCTTCTGACACAGGGTGCCTGAATTCCCCAAAGAAGATGAAGAGTAGCCTTAAACAGGAAAATGTAGATCCCACTGTGCAAGGAAACAGTCTACTCACCTACTACTGGTTCCTGGCGCCGTGGGATCTACATTTTCCTGTTTAAGGCTACACCAGCAGATGACATGGCTCCCGAAACCATCACTGATTGTGGAAACCTCACACTAGACCTCAAGCAGCTTGGATTGAGTGCCTCTCCACTCTTCCTCCAGACTCTGGGACCTTGATTTCCAAATGAAATGCAAAATTTACTTTCATCTGAGAACAACACCTTTGACCACTGAGCAACAGTCCAGTTCTTTTTCTCCTTGGCCCAGGTAAGACGCTTCTTGCGTTGTCTATTGGTCATGAGTGGCTTGACACATGGAATGCGACACTTGTTGCCCATGTCCTGGATACATCTGTGTGTGGTGGCTCTTGAAGCACTGCACCTGCAGCAGTCCACTCCTTGTGAATCTCCCCCAAATGTAGGAAAGGCCTTTTCTTAACAATCCTATCAAGGCTGCGGTTCTCCCTGTTGCTTGTGCACCTTTTTCTACCACCCTTTTTCCTTCCACTCAACTTTCCATTAAAATGTTTTGATACAGCACTCTGTGAACAACCAGCTTCTTTATCAATGACCTTTTGTGGCTTACCCTCCTTGTGGAGTGTGTCAATGACAGCCTTCTGGACATCTGTCAAGTCAGCAGTCTTCCCCATGATTGTATCGCCTACTGAACCAGACTAAGGGACCTTTTTAAAGGCTTAGGAAGCGTTTGCAGGTGTTTTGGGTTAATTATTCTAATTTCATGAGAATTTTGGGTTTTCCTTTGGGTTTCCACCATCACCATTACAACATATAAAAACAGCAGTTATGTAAGCCCAGCAATGTAATTGTTCTCATTTAGGCCCAATGGTCCCATTGCATTAGGCCCAATGCATTTGTCTTTATTATCCACTCAGCTTCGCTCTGTACCAATAGTCTATGTCAGGGGTACTCAACTGGTGGACCGCATTCTGAATCAGGACCGCAGTTCCCAGCTGTCCGGACCCCTGCAAGCAGTGGAGTGCTAAGGGGAAGGCATACCTCCCAACCGTCCCGGATCCAGCGGGACAGTCCCAGATTGCAGTTGCTGTCCCGCTGTCCCGGTACGGGGAAGGTATGTCCCGGTTTATGGCAGCTGTCCCTGCGTCCATAGGACGCAGAGACAGTTGCCTGTATTGTGATGAAGCAGAGAGCCAGCATCGGCTCACTACTTCATCCATAATCCCTCCCGTCCCCCCTGCAGGCTCTACATACCTCTCTGCCGCTCTCCACACCTTCGGTCTGGGAGGGGGGCGGAGCCGGCCGACAGTCAGCATTGGCTCCACCTCCTCCATACTAGTGAAGAAGATGTCCTGCTGGTGATGCTGCTAGGAAGAAGGTAAGTATATGGTGTTTATTTTTTTCAATTTTCTGTGAGTGGCACAGTATGGACATATTATTGGGGGCACAGTATTACTGGGGAGCACAGTATGGGCACATTACTGGGGAGCACAATGTGGGCACATTACTGGGGGGCACAATGTGGGCACATTACTGGGGGGCACAATGTGAGCACATTACTGGGGGGCACAATGTGGGTATATTACTGGAGGGCACAATGTGAGCATATTATGGGGGGCACACAGCTGGGCATATTACTGGGGGCACACAGCTGGGCATATTACTGGGGGGCACATAGCTGGGCATATTACTGAGGGCACAACTGGGCATATTACTGAGGGGCACATAGCTGGGCATATTACTGAGGGGCACATAGCTGGGCATATTACTGGAGACACAGCTGGTCATATTACTAGGGGCACATAACTGGGCATATTACTGAGGGGCACATAACTGGGCATATTACTGAGGGGCACATAACTGGGCATATTACTGAGGGGCACATAACTGGGCATATTACTGAGGGGCACATAACTGGGCATATTACTGAGGGGCACATAACTGGGCATATTACTGGGGGCACATAGCTGGGCATATTACTGGGGGCACATAACTGGGCATATTACTGGGGGCACATAACTGGGCATATTACTGGGGGCACATAACTGGGCATATTAATGGGAGCTCATAACTGGGGAGTAATTACTATGTGGGACAGTAAGGGGACTGGGTGGGATTAGGTGTATAGTTATGTTTTGGGCGGAGTTAGAGGCGTGGCCTAGTAACGAAAAAATTTGCAGCCATTTTGGGTCTGTATTTTACTGATCGCAGGGTTCATATTTTGTATTTAGTGTGGGGTGCATATTGGCATACGGTTTTATTTTTTCCATTCCCCCTATTTATTCTATTTCTTATTTGTTTGTTACACCTGACCTCAATGTGACATACAGGTGTGGTGTGTGTTTGTCAATGGCAATTTATATATGTGTTTTATTATGTCTATTTTAACTGTTAATAAAGATTATATATTTTTCGGTACAGTTTAATATTGTGTTCACAGTGTGCTTTAGTTATCTTCTATAGGCATTATTTGATAACTGTGGCATAAAGTACGGCAACATAGACTCGAGCAAAACTGACTTCAAATTAGGGCTGCAGCTATCGATTATTTTAGTAATCAAGTATTATACCAATTACTCCAGCGATTAATTGAGTACTCTAATAAGAAACAAATAATTAAAAGAACGTTTTTTTAATAAAAACTAATCATCTCTCCATTGCCATCAGTCCCCCCATGCTATCAGTTTCACCCGTGTCATCAGCTTCCCCCAGTGCTATCAGCTCCCCAAATGCCACTGTTTAGGCTGTCATGATATTAATGTGAAGCCATTACAATATGGCGCTGGCTCCTAGATGTTTACATACCAAAGTTTGTAAAAATAATGCACATTGCGCAGATGCCAAGTGTTATCTCTTTTCTTGTTTTTGTATTTTAGCCAATGAAACAATGCCACAAGACTCAGGGGGGACACCCCCTCTGATGTACATATACAAACTGCTTAATTTCCTGTAATAAATTAGTTCTACCTTGATTCTTGCTTGGTATCAGTGTGGTTCTTCCTTGTGCCCGTAAAACTAACAACTTTAATTTGGAGAAGAGAAACAAACCCTAAGGCTCCCCTTGAGAGCCATCTACAACACCACCAGTTCCCCCCAGTGTCATGAACTCCCCCATGACATCAGCAACCCCCATTGCCATCAGCTCCCCCCAGTGCCATCAGCTTTTCCAGTGCCATCACTTCCCCCTCCTTTGTGCCATCAGTTCCCTCTCCAGTGCCATCAGTTCCCCCTCCAATACCACCATCTCCCCCCAGTGCCACCATCTCCCCATGCCATCAGTTGCTCCCCCCAGTGCCACCAGCTCCCCCCCATTGCTACCAGCTCCCCGATGCCATCAGTTACTCCCCAAACAGCCATCAGCTCCCCTCCCCTGTGCCACCGGCGCCTCCCAGTGTGCTGAACTCCCCTCAGTGCCCCCGGCTGCCCCCACTGCTATGAACTCCCCCATGCCATCAGTTCCACCACTTCCCCTCCTAGCCATCAGTGCCCCACCGCAGCGTCAAATCGAGGATTTTTGTGTCGAGTTACTCGATTAATTTGAGTAATCGTTTCAGCCCTACTTCAAATATTCCCCTGATGATAAATTCCCCACTTTGTGTTCAACATAAAGTATTCAACACAAAGTATTCAATACAAATACTGTATTGTATGAAAAGTCAATAATGTAATCCGGTATAGCCGTGCCTTTCAAAGTATTATCTGTGCAGGGTAAAACCTTCAAAAGGAGTATATACATACCTTTTAAACATAAAATACAATGGGTCTGTATACTTACCTTGTCTGTTAATAATTTCTTATGTAGCTGACAATGGGAACTCATGTTGGAGAACAGTTACTTATGGTGCCTGATCTATTCTATCATCTGGGTATCATGTTTGTCACCTTACTCAGAAAAGGTTAACCTTTAACAGAGTGAACCCTTTCCATTTATCACTTTAAAGTATTGGTTTACTTTTGTCAGTAAATTAGCAAATTACTTAAAGGGATACTATTTAAAGGGGTTTCCAACTTTAGAAAAAGGAACAGAATAATTTGCTATACCCAATTTGCTACTGCTTGAAAGTGTACTAACCCCTTCAAGCTCCAGCTTTACTCCTATGCCCCTTTATGTTAAACAGACTGATCTCATGCCCCTCTGTTACACAGGCTGCACCCTAATGCCTCCCTCTCACAGACATGCCCTCCACACGGTACCCCAATTCACACAGACTGCTTATTGTGCCACAATTTCTCATAAACAGGGGCGTAGCTATAGGGGAAGCAGGGGAAGCGGCTGCTTTGGGGCCCAGACTCACCAGGGGCCCCCTCATGAGGAATACTAAAAGATTTTATTGTCAGGGCCCCCTCAATAATATTATACAATGACATTATATATAGTATATACGTGTAGGAAACGGACGGAGCGGCTTCTGGGCTTCGTCTGAGAGAGCAGTTTTGACCAGCCACAGGAGTGGGGGATGCGCGAGTTGGGGGTTGCGAAGAAGTTGCTGAGGGGGGGCCCCATTCTAAAATTTGCTGTGGGGCCCGGTCAGTTGTAGTTACGCCACTGCTCATAAACTACTCCCCCTCCACACAAATGGCTGCCCAGCTCTTTCATGCTACCTGTCACAGTGCTACATGTCACGTTGATAATAGTTAGAGTCTTCCATAGTCCAAGGCAGGAAGCTGAACACTAATTGTTAAGCTTCCTGTTTCCACCCTCCATTGATCACAGATCCATTGATCAGAGATGAGTGCAGGGAAGACATAGAGAGGACACTGCTGTTCCTGTTTGTTAAAGGGGTTTTTCAACTTTAAAATTAAATTTTCTTAATAAACCTCATAGAGTGGCTGGACCTGCAGTGGTGATCATACTTACCTATTTCCCATGGCTGGGTTCAGGTTGCATTGATCCATGGCCGTCTTTGTAAGTCCCATGTCTCTTGAAATCAGCATCCTGTTGATGGAGGTCACATGACTGCTGCAGCCAATCACTAGCCACAATGATGACCTGTCACCCATGTGGTACATGATCCAGTGACATATATATATATATATATATATATATATATATATATATATATATATATGAGATACCCAGGTTTAACCAGCATGCTCCATATCACTATAGACATGAAGATGTATAACTTATACCAGTTGCACAGTTATAATACTGGAACCAGTAAAGGGGGCAATTTTGAATACTAGGGTTGTTATAACTGCATTATTAGTACTGGGGGTTCTGTGGGAGCTTTATTATTGAGCACAATATGGAGGGCACTCTTGTGGGGCATTATCACTGTAGGAAGGCATGATTACTGATGAGAGCACTCTGGGAGATAATTATTACTATTGGTGGGACTTTTGGGAAAGCTTTGGGGAATATCTGTAGGGTACTGTTAATTCAAGTATCGTATATGGAGGTATTGCAGACACAGCGGTCACAGTATTGGGGGTGATAACAAGATGACACTATTGGGGCACCAGAAGTGAAAGCTGAAGGAAAAGTGAGGAAACTACCGTATTTTTCGCTTTATAAGACGCACCCGAAGATAAGACGCACCCCAGATTTTAGAGTAGGAAAATGAGAAAAAAATATTTTTCATCAGACCTCATATCAGACCCCCCCCATAAATTTCAGGACATCACATCAGACCCCCATCAGACCTCAGATCAGCCCAGTGTGCCCCCATCAGACCTCAGATCAGCCCAGTGTGCCCCCATCAAACCTCAGATCAGCCCATTGTGGCGCCATCAGACCTCAGATCAGCCCATTGTGCCCCCATCAGACCTCAGAACAGCCCATTGTGCCCCCATCAGACCTCAGAACAGCCCATTGTGCCCCCATCAGACCTCAGAACAGCCCATTGTGCCCCCATCAGACCTCAGATCAGCCCAGCGTGTCCCCATCAGACCTCAGAACAGCCCACCCAGCCTCATAAAAATAAAATAAAAACCTCTCTTACCTGTCCTGCGCCGTGGCTTCGCTCCGGGTCCTGCGCTCCTCTGGCTTCTAAGGTTGGCGCTGCACTGTCACCTGACTGCATGCAGCGTCAGGTCATAGTGCGCGCACTACGTCCTGACGCTGTACGCAGTCAGGACAGTGCAGCGCCGGACTCGGAGCGAAGCCGCGGCGCAGGAGAGGTAAGAGAGGTTTTTATTTTATTGTTATGGGGCTGGGTGGGCTGATCTGAGGTCTGAGCACAATTGGCTGTGGGGGCCACAATGGGGGCCATTATGGAAGCTCTCACTTGTATTCGCTTTATAAGACGCACCACAATTTTCCCCCTACTTTTGGGGGAAAAAAAGTGCGGCTTATAAAGCGAAAAATACGGTAAGTTGTCCATGTGCTTAACTCTGCAGAGATTAGACATGGCTGAAATAATTAATCATGGCGGTGTGGTACAAATAGACAAGATGAGGAAAGAGAACTTCAGTGTCAGAGGAGACATCACTGGATGTAAGAGGTATGTAGAAGTGTATGTAATGTCCAATTCAAATATGCCTTTAACAGTAGGACTGAGAATTTGGCATGGGGTTGGCACAATTTTAATTTTCACCTCAGGCAGCAGAAAGCTGGATGCGCCAATGTTATGTAGAGGCTAGCGCCTCTATGTTTAAGTGAGATTAGACCTGGATTATGGCACATTTCCTATCTGCGACACTTGAAATGTCAGAGAAAAGTCACATCCTATGCCAGGCAGCCTCCTGGTGTATTACTTAAAGGGTTTCTGTCACCAGATCTGGGCATATTAAACAGGATGACATTTGCAATGTGCAAATGTCACCTGATGCCCAATCTGGTATTGTTTTTTACATCGGTGCCCCCGTTTTTGTGAAAAAAGCATTTTTATATTATGCAAATTAGGCTTACTAGGTGCAAGGGGCGGTTACCCTGCACCTAGTAAGTGCCGTTTCCCTACCTCCTGGCACGCCTCCATAGTCTTGATTGACAGGGCCAGGCAGCTTGTTCGCTCTTCTGCCGGCCCTGTCCTCGCTACAAATCCCGCACCTGCGCCGTGCGGAAGGAAATCGGCGCAGGAGCAGTGGGTGCCGCTGGCCGCCGGGCTCCCGGCTACCTCACTGCGCCTGCGCCAATGACGTCAGAGTACACCCGGCATCATCGGCGCAGGCGCAGTGAGGTAGCCGGGAGCCCGGCGGCCAGCGCCACTCACTGCGCCTGTGCCGATTTTCTTCCGCACGGCGCAGGCGCGGGATTTGTAGCGAGGACAGGGCCGGCAGAAGAGCGAACAAGCTGCCTGGCCCTGTCAATCAAGACTATGGAGGCGTGCCAGGAGGTAGGGAAACGGCGCTTACTAGGTGCAGGGTAACTGCCCCTTGCACCTAGTAAGCCTAATTTGCATAATATAAAAATGCTTTTTTCACAAAAACGGGGGCACCGATGTAAAAAACAATACCAGATTGGGCATCAGGTGACATTTGCACATTGCAAATGTCATCCTGTTTAATATGCCCAGATCTGGTGACAGAAACCCTTTAAGACTAAATCATAAAACACAATGCAGTTGCACCAAACATATAAAAACTGTGCATCATTTAGTAAATCTAGTGCAACCACACAATGCAAAACCAGACTTAAAAGTGACATGAAAACGATCTCAAATGATAAATGTCCCCCGTGTATTTGTGGAATCACTTTTATCCTAACAATAAAAAAATTAAAATGAAAGGTTAGTGTACAGTCATGGCCAAAAGTTTTGAGAATGACACAAATATTATATTTTCACATGAGCTGCTGCCCTCTGGTTTTTATGTGTGTTTGTCAGATGTTTTTATCACATACAGAAATATAATTGCAATCATATTATGAGTAACAAAAGCTTATATTGACAGTTAGAATAAGTTAATGCAGCAAGTCAATATTTGCAGTGTTGACCCTTCTTCTTCAGGACCTCTGCAATTCTCCCTGGCATGCTCTCAATCAACTTCTGGACCAAATCCTGACTGATAGCAGTCCATTCTTGCACAATCAATGCTTGCATTTTGTCAGAATTTGTAGGTTTTTGTTTGTCCACCTGTCTCTTGATGATTGACCACAAGTTCTCAATGGGATTAAGATCTGGGGAGTTTCCAGGCCATGGACCCAAAATCTCTATGTTTTGTTCCCTGAGACCTTTAGTTATCGCCTTTGCTTTATGGCAAGGTGCTCCATCATGCTGGAAAAGGCATTGTTGATCGCCAAACTGCTCTTGGACGGTTGGGAGAAGTTGCTCTCGGAGGACATTCTGGTACCATTCTTTATTCATGGCTGTGTTTTTAGGCAAGACTGTGAGAGAGCCGATTCCCTTGACTGAGAAGCAACCCCACACATGAATGGTTTCAGGATGCTTTACAGTTGGCATGAGACAAGACTGGTGGTAGCGCTCACCTCGTCTTCTCCGAATAAGCTGTTTTCCAGATGTCCCAAACAATCGAAAAGGGGATTCATCAGAGAAAATGACTTTACCCCAGTCCTCAGCAGTCCACTCCCTGTACCTTTTGCAGAATATCAGTCTGTCCCTGATGTTTTTTCTGGAGAGAAGTGGCTTCTTTGCTGCCCTCCTTGAGACCAGGCCTTGCTCCAAGAGTCTCCGCCTCACAGTGCGTGTAGATGCACTCACACCTGCCTGCTGCCATTCCTGAGCAAGCTCTGCACTGCTGGTAGCCCGATCCCGCAGCTGAAACACTTTTAAGAGACGGTCCTGGCGCTTGCTGGTCTTTCTTGGGTGCCCTGGAGCCTTTTTGGCAACAATGGAACCTCTCTCCTTGAAGTTCTTGATGATGCGATAGATTGTTGACTGAGGTGCAATCTTTCTAGCTGCAATACTCTTCCCTGTTAGGCCATTTTTGTGCAGTGCAATGATGACTGCACGTGTTTCTTTAGAGATAACCATGGTTAACAGAAGAGAAACAATGATGCCAAGCACCAGCCTCCTTTTAAAGTGTCCAGTGGTGTCATTCTTACTTAATCATGACAGATTGATCTCCAGCCCTGTCCTCATCAACACCCACACCTGTGTTAATGGAGCAATCACTGAAACGATGTTAGCTGGTCCTTTTAAGGCAGGGCTGCAATGATGTTGAAATGTGTTTTGGGGGATAAAGTTCATTTTCTAGGCAAATATTGACTTTGCAAGTAATTGCTGTTAAGCTGATCACTCTTTATAAATTTCTGGAGTATATGCAAATTGCCATTATAAAAACTGAAGCAGTAGACTTTGTAAAAATTAATATTTGTATCATTCTCAAAACTTTTGGCCATGACTGTATATGTACTACATGACTCTATTTCAACAGAGTTAGGCTAGCCTGAAAAATGTATGATTGCCAGAAGTTGAAAAGAGGAAAGAAAAGAAAAAAATCTTTGGTTCCCATGGCCAAGATTGAAAAGGGTAATAAATGAAGCTAGGTCAGGGTACACATTTAGCATCAAACAAGAGATAAGGAAAATGAATTATACACTTTGTCAGTATAAAATATAACACAATAAATGCAAATAGAATAACTTTATTAACTACAATAAACTGTTATCTTGGCATCTTTAACCCCTTCAGACCCAGGCCATTTTTCTTTTTTTTTTTTTTCCATTCACATAGCTGTATGAGGGCTTGTTTCTTGTAAGTTGTAATTTCTAATGGCACCATTTACAGTTTCATATGTAGTAGGAAGCGGGAAAACAATTTCAAATGGGGTGGAATCATTATTTTAAAAAAAACACAATTCTGCCCCAGTTTTGTGGGTTCTGCTTTTACAGCATTTCCTATGCGGTAAAAAATGACCTGGGTCAGTACGATTATAATGATACACAATGATACACAACTGACCTATGCGGGTCAGTACGATTATAATGATACACATTTACAGTACAGACCAAAAGTTTGAACACACCTTCTCATTCCAAGAGTTTTCTGTATTTTCATGACTATGAAAATTGTAGATTCACACTGAAGGCATCAAAACTATGAATTAACACATGTGGAATTATATACTTAACAAAAAAAGTGTGAAACAACTGAAAATATGTCTTAAATTCTAGGTTCTTCAAAGTAGCCACCTTTTGCTTTGATTACTGCTTTGCATACTCTTGGCATTCTCTTGATGAGCTTCAAGAGGTAGTCACCTGAAATGGTTTTCACTTCACAGGTGTGCCCTGTCAGGTTTAATAAGTGGGATTTCTTGCCTTATAAATGGGGTTGGGACCATGAGTTGTGTTGGGCAGAAGTCAGGTGGATACACAGCTGATAGTCCTACTGAATAGACTGTTAGAATTTGTATTATGGCAAGAAAAAAGCAGCTAAGTAAAGAAAAACGAGTGGCCATCATTACTTTAAGAAATGAAGGTCAGTCCGAAAAATTGGGAAAACTTTGAAAGTGTCCCCAAGTGCAGTCGCACAAACCATCAAGCGCTGCAAAGAAACTGGCTCACATGAGGACCGCCCCAGGAAAGGAAGACCAAGAGTCACCTCTGCTGCAGAGGATAAGTTCATCCGAGTCACCAGCCTCAGAAATCGCAGGTTAACAGCAGCTCAGATTAGAGACCAGGTCAATGCCACACAGAGTTCTAGCAGCAGACACATTTCTACAACAACTGTTAAGAGGAGACTGTGTGCAGCAGGCCTTCATGGTAAAATAGCTGCTAGGAAACCACTGCTAAGGACAGGCAACAAGCAGAAGAGACTTGTTTGGGATGAAGAACACAAGGAATGAACATTAGACCAGTGGAAATCTGTGCTTTAGTCTGATGAGTCCAAATTTGAGATCTTTGGTTCCAACCACCGTGTCTTTGTGTGACGCAGAAAAGGTGAACGGATGGACTCTACATGCCTGGTTCCCACCATGAAGCATGGAGGAGGAGGTGTGATGGTGTGGGGGTGCTTTGCTGGTGACACTGTTGGGGATTTATTCAAAATTGAAGGCATACTGAACCAGCATGGCTACCACAGCATCTTGCAGCGGCATGCTATTACATCCGGTTTGCGTTTTATCAACAGGGCAATGACCCCAAACACACCTCCAGGCTGTGTAAGGGCTATTTGATGAGGAAGGAGAGTGATGGGGTGCTACGCCAGATGACCTGGCCTCCACAGTCACCAGACCTGAACCCAATCGAGATGGTTTGGGGTGAGCTGGACCGCAGAGTGAAGGCAAAAGGGCCAACAAGTGCTAAGCATCTCTAGGAACTCCTTCAAGACTGCTGGAATACCATTTCAGGTCACTACCTCTTGAAGCTCATCAAGAGAATGCCAAGAGTGTGCAAAGCAGTAATCAAAGCCAAAGGTGGCTACTTTCAAGAACCTAGAATATAAGACATATTTTCAGTTGTTACACACTTTTTTGTTAAGTATATAATTCCACATGTGTTAATTCATAGTTTTGATGCCTTCAGTGTGAATCTACAATGTTCATAGTCATGAAAATACAGAAAACTCTTTGCATGAGAAGGTGTGTCCAAACTTTTGGTCTGTACTGTATATAGTTTTTCTTGCATTCTAACAATGAAAAAAATTTAAAACCTTGGAAAAAAATTTTTTTCTTTGCATTTTCATTAGAGATGAGCGAAGTTATTAAAAATTTGATCCAGCTGCTTCGCCTAATTTCAAAGAAATTTAATTAGTTATGAATCATCTCATCACGAATTGCATTCCGTTGTATGTAGTGGGCGCAATGATGTGGAATGGCGATCTCGCGGTCCCCCGGCCACTGAACCCTTCAGATGCCATGTTCATCGCTGATCCGGGCATCTGACATTAACATTGAGGCCTTTCATAGGTTAATCTGGTTAAAAAAAAATACAAACCTCATCCATTTGCTCATGGAAGGGCCATTGCGGCCATCTTGATTGAAGAAAAACTAAGCTAAATTTTTCAGTGACATGATTTTACTATGTTATCACACTGTCCAGACAAGGTGACGTCAGCGAGGCTTTGCACAGCTTCTTCAATCAAGATGGCCGTGACGACCTTTCTATGTTATCACCCTGTCCAGACAAGGTGACGTCAGCGAGTCTTTGCGCAGCTTCTTCAATCAAGATGGCCGTAACGACCTTTCTGCGAGCAAATGAGGTGTGTATGTATATTTTTTTTATCGTCATTTCAAGAAAAAATATTCATTAACACGAAGTGCGAAGAAATTCGGCTTCATGGTGAATCTAATTTTTTTCTGAAATTCAAATTGAGATCAATTCGTTGCCCTTTGATTCACACTAATAAGGGGTTGTTCACATATCAGTTATTTGATCAGTTATTTCCATCAGTTATTGTCGGTCAAAACCAGGAGTGGACACTAAACAGAGATCAGGTATAATGAAAAGATCTATACCTGTTTGGTGTTTTTGACCCGCACCTGGTTTTGGCTCACAATAACTGATGGGATGGCAATAACTGATCAAATAACTGATATGTGAACAACCCCTTCGTGTAACTCATTTTTGTAATGTGTAGAGGCAGTGATCATGACCATTTTTGTAATATGCTGAAATATTAGAAAAATAGCTATGAAGTGGCCCATTTCTAGCATGAGCAGCGCTCCTCTTCTTCTATTTACTGGACTGTGGAAACCTGCTCCAGGCCGACTGCTGCTGCTGCCCTAACTACCTCTCTCCTATCCTATATAGCCCTAAAACTGGCTATATACTGGATATATATATATATATATATATATATATATATATATATATATATATATATAAATATAATATTTCACTGCCTGGCTTCTGTCTATATAATTGTTCCTTTGTAAGCCAAGCGATGTATAAGAAGCAGACGGCTAGATAAATTACTGCAAACTGAATGCTGAGCGCTTGCTATTGAGAAGACAGGGAGGGAGACAGCTGTTCTACACTATATAGGTACAGTTATAATATACAGCTGTCTCTATATAGTGTAGAATGGCTGGTACTTGTCTCCCTGCCTTCTCAATAGCAGGCGCTCAGCGCTCACTGCTCGCAGTAATTCATCTAGCTGTCTGCTTCTTACACATCGCTCCCAGCTTACACAGGAACAATTACATAGACAGCAGCCAGGCAGGGAACTATATATAGCCAGTTTTAGGTTTATATAGGATAGGAGAGAAGCGCAGTGAGAACAGCAGCAGTCAGCCTGGCGTGCCTCTCCACTGTTCAATATATAGAAGACAGTGAGTGCCGCTAATGCTAGAAATGGGCCACTTGAGAGCTATTTTTCTAACAGAAACAATTTCAGTAATTAAAATATATTACAAAAATGGTAATTATCACTGCCCCACACATTACTAAAAAAGACAGTTTTATTGTGTGATGATCTGTAGTTTGTATTGATACCATTTTGGAGTGTGTACAAATTTTTGATCACTTTTTATTCAATTTTTGGCAATTTTTTTTTTCCATTATACCATTTCCGTATGGGATAAATATTTTTATATTTTAATGGTATGAATGTTTTCACACACGGCGATGTCTGTGATTTTTATTTTGTATCATAGTTCATTTTTATTTTCATTTTGTGGAAAGGAAGTGATTTTGGAAGAAATTGAATTTTTATATATTTTTTTTTTACACTTTTTAATAGTTTCCCTAGGGAACTTGAACAAACAATCATTAGATTGCTTCTCTCATAGACCTCAATGCATTAGCATTGAAGTCTATAAGAATTTCACTATGTTCTTATGGAGCCCTGCCACAGGCAGGGTCTTCATAGAAACATGGCAGCAGCAGGTTTGATCATTCAGGAGGACCGAGGCTGGTTTTTGAGCTCCCAGATACTCTCATGACCATTGCCTCTGAGGGGGTTAAATGTGTGTGATCAACGTTTAAAACAGCAGGCGCTTGGTGGCTATGGTGCCCGCTGTGCTCTGGAGCGCATACAGAAATATACTTAATTACTTTGGAATTAGGAATAATAGTTGTAATGCAAAGGAATTAGCTATTTTGAATACACAAAATACCCAGGACAAACCAACATCGTGCTCTCTCTAGTTGCCTCACTGGCCTACTTTCATAGATACTGATGGAACCCACCCCACCCTGTGCATGGCCAACAGGAACCGCTTGGCACAGAAGCCACCAAGCATGGACCCCCTTGTGCTTGCCACATCATGCTGTACATTCCTGTATAGCGCTCCCATGTGGGCACTGAATGCAGCAGGAACCAGTGTTCACATAAGCCAGGGAGTGCCATCCCCTTAACCAGCTTGGTATCACCTACAACACTCTTCATTCCTCTGTACATTCCTTTACAGCACTTCCAGGTGGGGGCTGAATGCAGCAGAAGTGGACCGCCACAGGTTGGTGAAGTAGAAGCAGCTAAGCGAAATGCACAGGTTAGCGTAGCAGGAGCCAATGAGTGGAGGGCACAGTGGAGTAGGTTTGGATGGGACAGCTTCCTTCTTACCCACCAATCCCACTTGGTACCGCCCACATCATGCTGTACATTCCTCTACAGCGCTTCAATGTGGCCAGCAACCATCCCCAGCTGGTGAGTGTGAGCCAGTGTCCTCTAATATAAATAATAAGGTGTCACATGGCTGTGAGTAAATGCACAGATGATCCATACATCTGTGTTTCTGCACCCAAACTGCACTAAAAAAAAAAACAATTTCTCGTTGGTCTGATCCAGTTTTGCCTTAGCTCTCTTCATTTAAAAATGGTAAAGGTAAAAAAGGGTGAAGTTAAAATAGCAAACATAATTGAGCAATATGGCTGAAGCTTCCATGAAATTTAGGTTCATCCATATTAGAGTCTGATGCTTATCAAATGAAAATGTATTTTAGCTGGAAAATATATATAGTACTGTGCAAAAGTTTTAGGCACATATGGAAAAATATTGCAAAGGAAGAAAGCTTTCAAAGTTAGAATTATTAAGCTTTCAAAGTTTTAAAGTATTAAAGGGTTTTTCCAAGATATTTATTGAGGATAGGCCATCAATAAATATAACTTGGAGCACCCCTTTAATGGTTTATTATTATCAGTTAACAAAATGCAAAGTGAATGAACAAATAAGAAATCTAAATCAAATCAATATTTGGTGTGATCAGCAAATATCTGTGTCAGTATTTGGTGTGACCACCAAATATCTGTAGTTTGTGAAGGAACTAGGGAGGAGGGCTGTTTCAAACATCTTGAAGAATTAACCACAGATCGTATGTGGGTACAGGCTTGCTCAAAGCCTTCTGTCTCTTCATGTATTCCCAGACAGTCCATACTTTACTGGCTTTCTCTCAGCCTCATGAGGAGTCAGGTATGCATTGTCATGAGTTAAAGAGGTTTTCCAGGCTCCCGATATTGATGACTTATCCTCAGGTCATTAATATATGATCGTTGGGGGTCCTGCAGCCATTGGCACTGTAATTAGCTCTGTGTATGGAGAGGGAACCACAACTCCTTTCAAAATGTAGTGGTCTTGCCAGGCTACTGGAGCTCAACTCCTATTCACATCAATGGAAGCTGAGGTGCAGTAACCCAGTAACGCTACTGCACTTTGAACAGAGCTGTGGTTCTCTCTCCATTCACAGATCTAGTTCAGATGTCTGAGGCTGCAGGGAACAGATAATTGGTGGGGTGCAGGGTGTCAGACCCTCACCGATTGGATATTAATGATCTATCCTGAGAATAGGTCATACATATCAGGAGCTTGGAAAACCCCATTTAATTTATGAAATTTCTTGCCTTCATAATGTGTTTTGGGCCATCAGTGGTGTTGTGCTGAGATAGGGTTGGTGCTTAGTCCCATCAGTGTTTAGCCTTGTTCTACTATTGTTCTAATCCACACTATGGCAAGAACAACTCAACTAATTAAGAAAGACAATTTAAAGAGCCCTTTACACAGGCCAGGAATTGAACAAATAACGATGAACGCTCTTTAGTGATGATTGGGCGGTGTAAAATGCACCATAACACTGCTTGTTCATCAGGTAATTGGATTGTTTGTGCAAGCCCAAAATCCTTGTTTCCTGACAGCAAATCATGAAGTCTGTACGGGGAAGAGCAATGGCATTATCGATCGTTCCCCCCCCCCCCGTACTCTGGAGGAGATCACTGTATGTAAATGCACTGGTCTCCTCCGCTAGCGATCAGCAGATTGTCGGGAGGGAACACTTCCTTCCCAACAATCTGCTTGTACGTCGTCACATGTAAATGGACCTTAAGACATGATGCAGGAATTTAACGAGGATTTGCGGTGGTTATTTGGGTGCTCTCTTTTCTTTCCCCCCTGACTATGTCTCTCGATAAGTTATGTGTGAATAACTCTTATTAATATTTAACAGGACAAGCATTACTTTGGGTGATTTCTAACTGGCCGTTAGTTATCCCCAGGGGCGGATTGGCCATAGACCTTACAGGGAAATTTCCCGGTGGGCCGATGCCCAGGGAGCCACCTAGACCCTCCTCATGACCGGCCAGTGGAAGTTTTTGGAGATGTTTTTTGTGATGGACTGTGATATTTAGGTCTGTTTGGGTGGTACAATGTGCCACAATATGGTATTGCTGGCCCTGCCTTCCATCAATTTGGACCCAACTACAAAACAGGGCCACTTTTACTATTTTTTCCAGGGCCACTTTAATTTCCCAGTCTGGCCCTGGTTATCCCCATGTATTTATCTATAGTTATTTCTGTATATATAATTATAACCATATACTTACCTACTAATGGAACTTATTACATCTTGTCCAGGGAGGTGGAGCCCAATAACCTATGATTCCACCCAGCATTTTGAGGATTATATTGATTTCCTGTATACTGCGTTTTACCTATATTACTGTTATCAATTTGGTATCTTCTAATTTTATTTATTTTTGTTGAATAAACTTTATATATTTTTATAAAAAGCTTTTTGTTTTTGTGGGAGTGTTTTCTTGTTCCCCTGGTTCGGGGACCAAGAGCAGGGGTGGATTGGCCATAGACCTTACAGGGAAATTTCCCGGTGGGCTGATGCCCAGGGGGCCACCCAAGTCCTCCTCACGACCATCCAGTGGCAGTTTTTGGAGATGTATTTTGTGGTGCTGGCAGTATTTTGTGATGGACTGTGGTATTTGGCTCTGTTGGGGTGGTATATTGTGCCACAATATGATATTGCTGGTCCTGCCTTCCATCAATTTGCACCCGACTGCAAAACGAGGCCACTTTCAATATTTTTCCAGGGCCACTTTAAGTTCCCAGTCCACCCCTGACCACGAGTGTAGGTTGTATCATCAAATGTAGTCATGAAAACTATCAAATTTTATGATTAGTGTTGAGCAAATCGAAGCCAAACAAATTTACTTTGATCCAAATTTCTGGAAAAATTTGATTCGCCGTGAAGCTGAATCTGTTTTTCCTGAAATGACAACACCACCGTGCCCAGCCAGCATGATGACCATCACGTCACTGTGTGAGATTTCGCACTGTGTCTTCAATCAAGACAGCCTTTCCGTGATCAAATGGATAAAGTGAGTATGTTTTGGTTTATTTTTACCAGATTAACTCCTGAAAAGCCTTTATTTTAATCTCAGTTGCAATGACAGGGGCAGCGCGATCACTGTTCCTCATCATTGCGCCTGCTACATATACAGGAATGCACCTTATGGCAAAGTAATTCATCAAAAATCGTTGATGCAAAGCAGCCGAATTGAATTTTTCATAGCTTCGCTCATCTCTAATTATGATGAAACTGGCTCTTATAAGGCTCAGAAGAGGAAGACCAAGAGTTACCTCTGCTAAACAGAATAAATTCATTAGAGTTACTAGCCTCAGGAACTTAAAATGAACAGCACCTTAAATTAGGGCCTACATAAATGCTTTAGAGAGATCAAGAGCCAGACATATCTCAACATCAACAGTTCAGAGGACACTGCGAGAATCAGGACTTTAGGGTCGAATTGGTGCATAGAAGCCACTACTGAAGAACAGCAGCAAGAGAACTGATTGCACCATGAAACACAAGGAATGGACATTAGACCAGTGGCCTCATAAGTCAAAATTTGAGATTTTTGGTTCCAATTGCCATGTCTTTGTGAGATGCAGAAACGGTGAGCAGATGGCTTCTACATGTATGGTTCCCACCGTGAAGCATGTGAGAGAAGGTGTGATGACGTGGGGATGCTTTGCAGGTGATATTGTTAATGATTTATTAAAAATTCACAAGGGCACATTTAAACAGCGTTACTACCATAGCATTCTGCAGCGACATGACATCCCACCTGGTTTGTTTATAGTGACACTATAATTTGTTTTTCAACAGGACAATGACCCCAAACAAGGGCTATTAGGCCAAGAAGGAAAGTGACGGAGCGCTGTGCCAGATGACCTGGCCCGATTGAGGTGATTTGGGATGATTTTTACCTAAGAGTGAACGAAAAGTAGCCAACAAGTGCTTAGCACCTCTGGGAACTCTTTCTAGTCAGTTAGAAATCCATTCCGACTACCTAATGAAGCTGATTGAGAGAATGCCAAAGCTGTCATCAAAGCAACTAGGGTTGAGCGAATGAAAGTATTTGAAGAGGACTTTTATATGAATTTCGGGGGAAATTTGATTAGCCGCAAAGCAGAATTTCCTCGTGTTTCATGGTATCAAATCAATTTTCCCTGAAATGGCGTTAAAAAAAATTCTCATCTCATCCATTTGAGCGCAAAGAGGCCACCGTGGCCATCTTGATTGAAGATCCCGCATAAAATCTTGTGCACGGTGATGTATGACTGCACCACACTGGCCAGCAGGATGATGTCATCACTCACAGCGCAAGATGGCAGCGGCAGCCTCTTCATGGTAAAATGGATAAGGTATTATTTTTATCCTGCTCTCATTTTTTCATCTCAGTGATGAACGTGTCATTACTCCTGCTAATTACAAAGAAATGAACTTTAAAAGCAACCTTGAATTGAAAATATAAAACATTCTAACTAGAGATGAGCGAGCACTAAAATGCTCGGGTGCTCGTTATTCGAGACAAACTTTTCCCAATGCTCGGGTGCTCGTTTTGAGTAACGAAACCCATTGAAGTCAATGGGAGGCTCGAGCATTTTTGCAGGGGACCAAGGCTCTGCCTAGGGAAGGCTGGGTGAAAACCTGGAAACCTCAGAAAATGATGGAAACACCACGGAAATGGACAGGAAACAGCAGGGGCAGCATGCATGGATGCCTCTGAAGCTGCCTAATCCCACCATTACCCCAAATTCTCAGGCAACAGCCTGGTGGTTACCCTCATGGCAATTGTGCTCACCCAGACCAAGAAAGGCGAGGCACATGCCCATCACATGTTAGGGAAGCACCCAACTAGGTGCAACGAAGGTCCATCACCCACGCCCATGCTGGCACTGCTCTCCTATCCCCAGCCACACGATGAAGGCATAAGCCTGACACAGCATGGCCATGACACAAACAAGTGACAAAGTTAGATGAGGTAGCAGGTGAGCCACCCAAAAATTTAGCCTGACGCAGCATGGCGGTGACAACAGAATGACCGAGTGACACTGCGGGAGCAGGCGAACCACATAAACATTTTTCGTGGCCCTGTATGGCGGCGGTGACAGAGTGACCGAGTTAATATGCGGTAGCTGGTGAAGCACCCAAAAATTTAGCCTGACACAGCATGGCGGTTACACCACCAGTGACTTTGTCCGACTGAGAATGCAGTGAAATGGCTTTTGTTGAGCCTCCAAAATTTTTTTTCTTTTCGAAGTACATAAAGTCGACCCTCAGAAATTTCTTTTTTTTTTTTTAAATGTCGGTACTTGCGCCTCCTGAAAAATTGTTTTGGACTGTCTGTTTGACGCTCCTGAAACATTGTTTTACACTGTCTGTAGTTGACACTGCGGAAAAATTGTTTGAAGAGAGGGCCTGTAGGTGGCCCTCCGGAAAAATTGTTTAGAGAGAGGGCCTGTAGGTGGACCTCCAGAAAAATTGTTTAGAGAGAGGGCCTGTAGGTGGCCCTCCTTAAAAATTGTTTGGAGAGAGGGCCTGTAGGTGAACCTCCGGAAAAATTGTTTAGAGAGAGGGCCTGTAGGTGGACCTCCGGAAAAATTGTTTAGAGAGAGGGCCTGTAGGTGGACCTCCGGAAAAATTGTTTGGAGAGAGGGCCTGTAGGGGGCCCTCCGGAAAAATTGTTTGGAGAGAGGGCCTGTAGGGGGCCCTCCGGAAAAATTGTTTGGAGAGAGGGCCTGTAGGTGGACCTCCGGGAAAAATTGTTTGGAGAGAGGGCCTGTAGGGGGCCCTCCGGAAAAATTGTGGTAAAAGAGTGCCAGTTGGACCTCTAAAAAATTGCGTTTTTTGGGTCAGCGTTAGGCAAAGACGAGGAGGAGTAGTAGAGAAGAGGAATCGGATGCATAAGTAATGTTAATCTTTAGCTGCTTTCCCCCAGAGGAGATTTGAATTCCGGTGAAATCCAGGCTTTGTTCATTTTAATAAGCGTCAGCCTGTCAGCGCTGTTAGTTGACAGGCGTGTACGCTTATCGGTGATGACGCCACCAGCTGCACTGAATACTCGCTCTGACAACACTCTAGCGGCAGGGCAAGCCAGCACCTCCAAGGCGTACAGCGCCAGTTCAGGCCACGTGTCCAGCTTTGAAACCCAGTAGTTGTATGGAGCAGAGTTATCGGTCCGGACGTTGGTATGGTCAGCTAGGTACTCCCTCACCATCTTTCTGTAAAGCTCACCCCTACTCTGCCTAGACTGCAGACAGGTGACAGTGTCTTGCTGGGGTGACATAAAACTGGCAAAGGCCTTGGAGAGCGTTCCCCTGCCAGTGCTGGACAAGCTGCCTGCTCGCCTCCTCTCCCCCGCTACTTGGCCCACAGAACCACGCCCTCTGCCGCTAGTGGCGTCAGATGGGAAGGATTGTTTCAGCTTGTGTACCAGGGCCTGTTGATATTGATTCACTCTCATACTCCTTTCCTCTACAGGGTTGAGAGTGGAAAGATTCTGCTTGTACCATGGGTCCAGGAGAGTGAACACCCAGTAATCGGTGTTTGAAAAAATGCTTCTAACGTGAGGGTCACGGGATAGGCAGCCTAACATGAAGTCTGCCATGTGCGCCAGAGTCCCAACACGCAAGAATTCCCTCTCCTCACTGACCTGACTCTCCATTTCCTCCTCCTCCTCTTCAGCCCATACACGCTCAAGAGTTAAGAAGGACTGAGCATTGGTACCCTCTTCTGTCTCGCCGACATTCTCCTCCTCTTCCTCCTCATCCCCCTCCTCCGATACGCGTTGAGAAACAGACCGGAGGGTGCTCTGGCTATCAAGTGACGTATCTTCCTCCACCGTCTCTTGTGACAAGCGCAAAGCTTCCGACTTCATGCTGAGCAGTGAGTTTTTCAACAGGCAAAGCAGCAGGATGGTGAGGCTGATAATGGTGGCATCGCCGCTGACAATCTGTGTTGACTCCTCAAAGTTGGTCAACACCTGGCAGATATCAGACATCCACGTCCACTCCTCATTGTAGACTTGAGGAATCTGACTGACCTGACTACCAGTTCTGGTGGAAGTTGACACCTGGCAGTCTACAATCGCTCTGCACTGCTGGTAAACTCTGGATAACATGTTTAATGTCGAATTCCATCTTGTGGGGACATCGCACAACAGTCGGTGAGCGGGCAGTTGTAGGCGGCGCTGCGCTGCCCTGAGAGTGGCAGCATCTGTGGTTGACTTGCGGAAATGCGCACAGATGCGGCGCACCTTGGTGAGCAAATCAGACAGATTGGGGTATGTCTTGAGGAACCGCTGAACTATTAGATTGAACACGTGGGCCAGGCATGGCACATCTGCCAGTCTGCCGAGTTGCAGAGCCGCCACCAGGTTACGCCCGTTGTCACACACAACCATGCCTGGCTTGAGGTTCAGCGGTGCCAGCCACAGATCGGTCTGCGCTGTGATGCCCTGTAACAGCTCTTGGGCGGTGTGCCTTTTGTCACCTAAGCTCAGCAGTTTGAGCACCGCCTGCTGGCGCTTACCCACGGCACTGCTGCTGTGCCTAGAGCTACCGACTGAAGGCCCACAGATGGTAATTTGGAGGAGGAGGGGTCGGAGGAGGAGGCATAGTACGTGTGAGAGACCGTGACCGAGGTAAGCCCCGCAATCCTCGGTGTGGGCAGTACATGAGCGGCCCCAGGGTCAGACTCTGTCCCAGCCTCCACCAAGTTAACCCAATGTGCCATCAGTGATATATAGTGTCCCTGCCTGGCAGCACTTGTCCACGTGTCCGTGGTTAGGTGGACCTTTTCAGAAACAGCGTTGGTCAGGGCATGGATGATGTTCTGTGACACGTGCTGGTGTAGGGCTGGGACGGCACATCGGGAAAAATAGTGGCGGCTGGGGACCGAATACCGAGGGGCAGCCACCTCCATGAGATTGCGAAAGGCCTCGGTCTCTACCAGCCTATAGGGCAGCATCTCCAGGCTCAGCAATTTGGAGATGTGGACGTTGAGGGCTTGGGCATGTGGGTGGGTGGAACTGTATTTCCTCTTGTGCTCCAGTGTCTGCTGTAAAGACAGCTGATGGTTCCACACAGCTGTATGAAATGGATTTGTATCACTGAGATAAAACAATAAAAGAAAAAAAATTGGTATATATGGCGATAGCTGCACTACTAGTTCCAGCCAGCCCAGCCAGGAGACAAAAAAAATGTCTTGTAGCCCTTAGAAGGGCTGTTGGGTTCTTTTGAGATCACTCCTGCCTAACAGAGAACTAAATCCAGGCCCTAACACTCTCCCTGAAACGCAGCAGATCTGTCCCTAACGACATCCAGGCAGCGACTGAGCCGAGCACCGCAGGCAGTCACTAGTATATTCCAGGGTCACCTGATCAGGCCAGCCAACCCCTGCTATCGACATGTGGGTGTACCGCAGAGTCTCCTGGCTTGTTTATAGCCGCCAAAAATTCAAAATGCGGGAGACGCCATTTCCTCGAGCATGGCGAGATACTCGTCCGAGCAGCGAGCACTTATGAGTACCCTAATACTCGAACGAGCACCAAGCTCGGACGAGCATGCTCGCTCATCTCTAATTCTATCCCATTAACCCATTTTTGTTAAATAATTCCATATGTGTTCATTCATCGTTTTCATGTCTTCAATATGAATTGACAAAGTAGAAAAATCGTGGAATGAAAGTGTGTCCAGACTTTTGACTGGTACTGTATGTAAATGTAGTCCTATGATGGTGTAGCTTGGTTGAGAGTCAAGCTTCTGGGTCATGAATGAAAGGAGATAACAGCTTACCATCAAACTTAAAATAATATCTGATACAGTTGCGCACCATTGCAGGCTGTGGCGACGAGCTGGTAAACAGTGAAAAGAAGGCAAGATTTCTAATCATGTATTATCCTGGAGAAGGAAAACATTGCCACTTTCTTCCAGAAAACAGCACTACATCTGTCCAGGAGTTGTGTCTTGTATTGCAGCTTAGTTCCGTTGAATTGAGCAGGGCTACATTACAACAAATAACCTGTGGATAATAAAATCACTCTGCTGACTCTGTTACAGTCTATACAGCAAAGCTGAAAACTGAGCTGAAGAAAGCTGTAGTGTGTTTCAGTATTTGTTTCTGCAACATGGGAGCAAATCAGAGGTGAAAAGCACAAAACCAACAAGAAGCTTAAATAAAATACTGACAGTTTATTTAGCTAGTCACAAAAAGATCCACATTTCCTGTCCATACAGGCTATGTATTTCAATATTCAAGTGAGGCCTAATAGTATTTTGATCTTGATAATTTACCACATATTGAGTGTCTCTTCACTTTGAGGGTAAGAACTTCTTTAATGGTTTATTTTCCCAGAGATTTAGTGGTTTGTTAATCATTGGCCATTTTGTGCATTACAACACTCACCTCACCAGTCAAAGAATTACTTTTATGGCTTAGCGTGTCAAAGAGATTGGTGGATGCTAGTCATCAAAAGAACAGGACTATTTTGTGATACACAGTTATCAGTTCACCAGTCTACTGACTTCTGTTTATACACTTTCCAGACAATACATTTCCGTATGTCATTTTGAGGCCATTTATTATTTGGTGTAAGCAGTACAATTTCAACATTGCATATCAAAAAATCAGCATATTGACTGGATTTCTTCCTGGTCATGTGGGCTGACTGGGAGAATAATTGTTATCATATTCACTCGGTCATACCACTATAATAATGTCAAACTGTGATAGCAGCACTAAGGGCCCTATTAGACCAAATTATTTTTGGGTCAATTATCAGGAAGCATTAAAGGGGTTGTCCGAGTTATGACAAAAAATATATAGCACTGTAAATCTGATGGGCAGCAATATATAACTAAGTTAAGCAAGTTTTAGGCAAAAAAAAATCCATATTTCCTAATTTCCCTGGTTCTCTTCTGGTCTTTGTTTACATGCAATAACAACAATCTCAGCCCCTCCCTCTTCTCCCCCCCTCTCTGCAAAGGCAGTGAATACAAGTGCTGTGAGTACATGTCTGCCTGCTGGGATACTCAGCAGCATGTTGTATGTGTAGGACTACAAGTCCCAGCTGTACAATGACACTGCTAATACATACAGGAATTTCTCCCTACCTGTTCTTGTACAATACAATTCCTCTACAGCTCTTGTGCCCAGCATTTGTCTCCTCTCACTGCTGCAGCTACTGTTTGTTGTAAAGCCTTGAGCCCTCAGTGTGTTCTGGCTGAAGGGGTTAATGTTTTATCTGAAGGAAACCAGGGAGAGAGCAGATAGCAGCCCAGCAAAGAAAGGGGGCGTGGCCAGTGACCTCTTGTGTACAGACTGTTATCTGAACTCTGAGGCTTGTGAACCAAACATCACAGAGCAGAGAGATAAGGTGACATCATAGGTCATGTGACCCTCAGTCAACTCTGAGAAACCAGCAGCTTTAGAAACACAAAGTATATGGGAAAGTTGTTATACCTGACAAGTTAGAAACATATAAAGAACAAAAAAATAACTCGGACAACCCCTTTGACAGGAATGGTCGTTCCCGATAATTGCCCTGTATAATCATGCTACCGATAAACGAGCAAACGCTTGTTTGTCGGCTGATTTTCATCAGGATGACAAATCCACCATTATTGGGCAGCTCATCTCCCCAAGTAATCAGGAATGTACTGCCATTAATCAGTCAAAGGAAATGAGGGAGGAAAGACTGTATGAGCAATCGTTACTCCGACATTCACTGTGCATGAGGTTATTACACAGCATCTGTGGAAAAGCTCAGAAATTATTGGAAGGAATTATTGCACATACTGCATGTTCTTTTTATGCTCCTTTAAATGCGCTATTGACTTATATAGGGTATATAAAACATCAATATCTCTGTAAAATGTTGATGTTGAGAGTTCACCACCATGCCTTCAGTCTAATAGTGCATATAATGTGGCAATGTCATAAACTCCACAGAAGGCAGTGTTGGATATGGTGAACTAAATCTACTACGATCCTTAAACCTATTGTTTTTATAGTATTTTAGGATTTATACAGTATGTGTATCCCTGAGCATCTCAACTGGCTGTAGCTAGAATGTTATACATGGGCAGAAAACTAATAGCACAACACTTGGTAGACAAATAACCATTTACATTCCAAGAGTTTAAAGAGGCTCTGTCACTAGGTTGTAACCTATGTATTTAAATACATAGGTTACAAGGCCTAGTGACAACTTTTAAAATCATACCTTTCATGCAGAGTTCTGCGCAGCGGTCGCGTAAAAATTTAAACGTTAAAAAGTATGCAAATGAGCCATCGGAGCACCAGGGGGCGGCCTCTTTCCTTTGGAGCACCGCTCCTTCACCGCCCCCCCGGGCCCGAGGCACGTCCCCTGTCTCTAATCACGCCCCTTTCTGTATTTGATAGACAGCGCTAGACTGGTAAGTCTAGCACTGAACTCTCACGCATGCGCCCTAAAATTTTCCCGGCGCATGCGCTGTCTTCTCTTCTGCACACGCGCCGTCACTTCGCTAGTCCCGGGAGTGACGGCGCGTGCGCAGAAGAGAAGACAGCTCTTGCGCCGGGAAAATTTTAGGGCGCATGCGCGAGAGAGGGCTGAACTCAATTTATAATAGCCTGTACCTTGGTGGAGTCCATTTTAATCCTTAGAGGAACAGGCAATTTTCCATTTTCATCTTCCCAGAGTCATGACTTTTTTATTTTTCTGTTCAAATAGCCTTATATGGGCTTATTTTTTTGCAGGACAAGTTGTACGTTCTAAAAAAATTGCAATTCTGACAGTTTTTTTTAATGGCGTTTATTATGCAGTCAATTTTTTTTTCAGTATTAAAACACAAGAAAAGAAAAACTGTACAAGTGTAGTATCATTATAATCGTACATTCTCCAGGTCAGTACGATTATAATGATATCACACTTGTATAATTTTTCTTTTCTTGTGTTTTAATACAGAAAAAAATTAAAAACCTTCTGTAAGGGCTTGTTTTTTGTGGGGCAATCTGTACTTTTCAGTTATACCATTTTGAAGTATGTGTGACTTTTTGATCACTTTTTCTAAAATCTTCTGGGGAGTTGAAGTGACAAAAAATGGTGAATTGGCTGTTTTTATTTTTTCCCAGTTATGCTATTCACTGTATGGGATTGCTATATTTTAATAGTACTGGCGTTTTCATATGTGGCGATGCCCATGATGTTTTTTTTTATTGGTTAAGTATTTTTATTTTGGGGAAGGGGGGGGGGATTTGAACTTTTATATTTTGAAATTTTTTTTTTTAATTTCTTTTCAGCCTGGCTGACTATAACTGACACTCCTTAGATTGCCCATCATGTTAATTGCTGGCTATATAGCCATTATTGAACACTTCATTTTCAATATAACAATACAAAGCTGCCACTTATGTTGGTATATTCCACTAATAGCTGCCGAAGCCTGCTTGAGGCTTTGGGCTATTAGTACAGTGTAACAGGTTCCCCGATCTTAGCCAGAGAATGCTGTTATGGGAAAGGAAGCACACAGCTTCCTCTTCCTGACTGCTCAAATGCCATGTCACATTTATGTGCCGTGGGTCTCTGCTGTTTGAAACAGCAGGAATCCGGCATCTACGGCAGGCACCATATTTAAAAACGTTGAGGTCACAAAGGAATTAAAAGCCTGAGGATTGAGGATGTACCCCAAAAAAGATACCCCTTGAACTCCAAAGAGACTCTTTTTTTTCACATACAGATAATTTTCACTTACAATTTGTAGGACTGTTCTAACATGGGTCACATGCCTGGAGCGTAAACTAGTATATCATCCAAATATACTACTAAAACCTTCCCTCTGATGATGTAATTCATCAAATTCTGGAATACTGCAGGAGCATTGCTCAACCCGAATGGTATTACAAGATATTCAAAGTGATCCTCAGGGGTGTTAAAAGCCATCTTCCATTCATCCCCCTCTTAAATACGAATGAGGTTATATGCCTCCCTGAGGTCCAGTTTAGTGAACCATCGAGTTCCCAGAATTTGATTGAATAGATCCAGAATCAATGGCAACGGATATTGATTTTTGACGGTGATCCTATTCAATTTCGCTGTAGACGATAAAGGGTCTCAGCCCACCATCTTTCTTACCAAAAAATGGGACAGTACATAAGGGAATACCCAAAGACAAGGCAAAATCATAATTACCAAAATTGGCAGCAGACCCGGAATCCAGAAATGCTGCCCCCAACAGTTCAAATAAAACAGCTGATCTTCTTTGAAACTGTAGGGAATACCTGATTGCCTAAGTGTTTCCTGGAATTATCACTTAGGTGCTGAAGTTTTTCAGTTGCTGGACATTTTGGACAGACCCTTAGCCAGTGATCAGCACTTCTGCAGTAGAAACAGGAATCTTTATTCCGTCTCAGGTCATAGTGCGTGCCGGCAGGGAAGAGAGCGGAGCGCGGGACCGGAGGGCAGCGGCAGCGCAGGACAGGTAAGTAACATTATTATAAGTGGCTGGGTGGGCTGATCTGAGGTCTGATGGGGGCACAAGACGCTGCTCTGAGGTCTGATGGGGGCACACGACGCTGCTCTGAGGTCTGATGGGAGCACAAGACGCTGATCTGAGGTCTGATGGGGGCACATACTGCTGTAATCTGAGGTCTGATGGGGCATAATATGCTGGTCTGAGGTCTAATGGGGGCACATTCTGCTATTCTGAGGTCTGACGGGGGCAAATACTGTTGATCTGAGGTCTGATGGGGGCATAATATGCTGGTCTGAGGTCTAATGGGGGCACATTCTGCTATTCTGAGGTCTGACGGGGGCAAATACTGTTGATCTGAGGTCTGATGGGGGCACATTCTGCTGATCTGAGGTCTGGTGGGCGCACAGTGAGATGGTATGGGGGCACAGTGGGCTCATATGGGGCCATAGTGGGCTGATCTGAGGTCTGTTGGGGGTCTGACATGGAGGGCTGATATGGGGGTCTGATGTGATGTCCTGAAATTTATGGGCAGTCTGATAAGAGGATTTGATGAAAAATATTTTTTTCTTATTTTCCTACTCTAAAACCTAGGTGCGTCTTATGGGCCGATGCGTCTTATAGGGCGAAATATACGGTATATGTGTTCATGTATCCTCTCGTAACTTGCAAGGCGGGCTGAAAAATCTAGATGGATGAACTTTTACACTCACACACACACACACTCACTTATACTTTACTAATTTTTGGCTAAAAATCATATTTTCAATTGGCCTTTATTAAAAATATTGAGCCATTTTTTCATAAAGGGTTAACTGTTTTTCTAGCTTTGTGACTGATACTTTCACTTTGTGCTGTCCTCTAGTAACCCTTATCTCTAAAAGAGGTCATAAACACTTATTTAAGCCACATTCTTATCAGTAAGATAAGAACTGACCTATAGTGAGTGTTTATAAGGTCAGAGAGCAGAGATAAGGAGCCTGTCAGCTCCCTAAATGACGGTAAAGACAGATAATCCACAGGCTGCTACTACAGCATCTCAGCTCTGTACACAAAAAAGGATTATGTCAATAAAAATAAGTATAAAAATAAGTCTATGCTTTATTTAAGTATGACATTACAATACATTTTGATTTGCGATGTGTGATTATCAAGTAGTAATATAACAAAAGTATGTATATAAATATCTAAGAACGTTTCAGAAATTCCTCAGTGATTTATGAAGGACATATTAAGAATTTAGCAATGTCTGAATGAGTTGTTAATATTCATATTATTATAGACTGTGACGTACATATTTCCAGCGCCAATAAATATATTGATGTTCACTCAATTTACTAGCATACAGTACAATGTTAATATAAAACCCACTCATTGTGTATACCTGCAAGCAAAGTGATTTTTCTAATTAAAGTTAAGCATTGTTACTGCAAAAATTTTACAGTAAAGATTTGAAATACCCACATAAGATATGCTTTAGGGCCCATTTACAACTGCAGATTATTGGATTTATCGTTTATTAGGCACAAAAAAAATGTGCTTGCAAAAACAGTGAATCTGTATAGGGAAGCAATGATTGATACCTGTAAATGCAGCTAATGATCAGGCAACCTTCATTGCTCCCATTTTAAACCTGGTGTGATTTACATTTAGGGGGTCCATCGCTATCCATGTGTCTCTGGTATCGGCGCATACACAGGTGTTTTCCTGTTGGGTGTAAGGGCTTGTTCACATCACCGTCATGGATTCCGTTCTGGCTTTCTGTTATAACATTGTTATAACGGGAAAAAAACGGAATCCATAGGACGGAAATCAAAACGGACACCTTTAGAGGCATTCCGTCATAATAGAAGTATATAGGCAAACATAACGGATCAGTCTGGTTTCCGTTATGCTGGATGGAAGCCAAAGTTCTGTCGACAGAACTTTGTTTTCCATCCAGCATAACGGAAACCAGACGGATCCGTTATGCATGCCTATATACTTCTATTATGACGTATCAAAACGGAATGCCTCTAAAGGTGTCCGTTTTGATTTCCTTCCTATGGATTCTGTTTTTTCAGCTAACTTGTATGTTGAATATTAGCTATTAAATGTTACGTTTTATGATTTCAGTGAATTTGTTACTTATGTTGTAAACCATTTGACATTGTGTGTCAGAGAATTCTAATGATCATCAGAATGGTTAGTTCTGATCATTGCCCTGTGTAGGGGCCAATATAAATAACTTTTTCTTATATGACCACTTACCTAGATTACCAAACAAGACATATCAACAGCTGTATTAATTTCACAATGTAAATAAATGAATCATCACAATGCAATCATTAAAAATGACAGGGTGTGACTGGCAAATGATTTAAAGGGAATCTTTTCACTAATAAAACTACCTGCAGCAGCAAGCCACTTGGTAATACCATTTCAAACATACTCGTTTGTCACCATGGTATGCAGTTGGGGTGGGACAAGGTGTTTTGGTACCCTAAGCAGAGTAGGGAAATTGTGCCCCTCCCCCACCCACACATAAGTGACCTTACTTTCTACTAAAGAGATGTAAACACGTTTTAAAAGAAGCTGTTATGTGCATAACAAATGTAAATCCAGTGACTTACAGGTGACATCTCCACAGAGTTGAGATGTTCACTTTACTATTTGATCTGAACCATCATGTGCAGAGACATCTTTGGCCGGGGGTGTCTGCTATAGAAGACACCAGTATTAATAAATGGTACATGGCAGATGGGGGCCTGTTACAGATTTTGCATTAGGGCCCAGGAGATTCAAGTTACACCATTGACTTTGACTCATTCTTCTGCAGTCCATACCCTCCATAACAAAGAAATCCCCTTTCTAGCTGCCCCCTTTAACATTGTCATCCTGTAGCTTCCACCAATACTGTGCCCACTGCTGTCCCGTGTGCCCACATTACTGTAAAGTGCTGCCTAATTCCCCCAAATACTGCACTGCCAAAATAAAAATGCATGAGAATTCAAATGGAGAACTAAATAAGGATGGGCTTCTATTCAAATTTTAAGCAACAAACCCCAGACCAGACTGCAAAATAGATTCAAACCCCAGGTCAGAACTCAAAATAACTGGGGTTCTTCAGCCATGGGTTTTTTTTTAAAAAAAACTGCTTAGAAAGTTATAAAATAATAAAAGTAGTGATACCTTACTGATCCCTGCTGTCTGCTTCCCAATCACTGACCGCAACAGTCACATGTCCAAGTGGAGAGGGGGCATGGAGGTAGAGAGACCAGTGAAGACACGGGAGTCAGCAGCAGGAGAGTTGTGGGAGATCAGAAGGGTATCAGTACTTTTGTAATTTTATGACACTCCAATCAGCTTTCAAAATACATTTTACATGGCTGGACAACCTCTCCTTAATACAGACTCCCAGATCAGAATCCAGAATTAATACAGACCCCCAGTCCAGACCCCAGAATACAGACCCCCAGGACCAGACCCCAGATTTAATACAGACCCCTACACCAGACCGCAGAAATAATACAGACCCCAAGATCAGACTCCAGAATTGATAGACCCCCAAGACCAGACCCAAGAATTAATATAGACTGCCACACCAGACCCCATAATTAATACAGACCAGCACACCAGGTCCCAGAATTAAAACAGATTGGCACATCAGACCCCAAAATTAATACAGACTACCACATCAGACCTCCAAATTAATGCAGACTACCACACCAGACCCCAGAATTAATACAGACATCAGCATTACCCTCCAAAATGGTAACGATCCCAGATCAACCCCTAAATTTGTACAGACCCAGATCCGACCTCACATTCAAAGGATTAACTGTAAAGACTTAGCACAGTTTACATAATTTGATAATTTTTCTGTCTGAAAATATATATATATTTTTAAAAATATCTTTATTGTGGTGTGTGGCACAGACATGCTAAGGATCTCACATGTACATGTAATAACCTATAGGAACACATACACTTACTACATACTATATCCTAGTAATCCCTGTACAGCCTAATACCCAAGAAATGGGGGTGGGTGGACAAACCACAAAACTATGTTTTAAGTATTTCCTTCAATAAAGTAACTTATTTTAAATGTTTTTTTAAGGCAGCAAAAGAAGTCATAGTTGGCACCTACACAGTACATGCACCACGTCCTCCATCAGTAAAGACACAGTGCAGTGCTGGGCACCCCGAGAAGAGGACCAGGGAGTGGTAAGTAATGTAAGTGCTGTGCTACACTCACCACTCCATGGGCCTCCTGTCCTAATGGATTCCCGGCTCTAAGCAGTGATTGGCTGAAAAAAATAACTTTTTGCCATATACAAATCAGATCTAAAGTGCCCAGGTGGGCAGTCTTTCCTTTTCAAAGTGCCCAAGTCCTCCTCTTTTCCACAATGCTCCTTCTTTAATATCCCAAGCCTTCCTCCCCTGGCATCACAGTGTTTCATTTTCAAATCTCACGCAGGCACCCTCTGATGCTCTTTCAGCCTGTTCACTACATTATCTTTGTGAATTATAACCTCAGGGATCTGTTCTGCACAGGCGGTAAGGCCCTACACTCTTGATGATCATCAAGAGGCTGCCTGTATAAGATTTGTGACATCAGGGGAGAGGGGAGGAAGGCTTGGGAGGTTAGGTGAGGAGCAGACATTGGGGAAAAGAGCAGGGCTTGGGCACTGGCTGGGCACTTTTGATCTGATTTGCGTATGTATAAAAGTTATTTTTCTTGGCATTTACTGAACACCCAGGTGGCAAACAGGTATCTTCGGAATGGTGTTACTATGTACTGCTGTCCACCGCATGTAGTTTTATTAGTGAAAAGTGGTTGACATATTCCCTTGAACAAATGCTGTTTGCAGGAAGACACTCAGCTCTTCTCCCTATGGGCATTGCCCTGATCAGAGATGTAGCTTAAATGTTCCATATACCATGCGCAATGTATAATGCTAGTATCTAATATGGTATTGGGGCTTTTGGGCCTCTTCAGTCACTAGGGCCTAGATGCAACTCCTACCTGGACCTGATTGACTACATAATGTTCCATGCCCATCAATATCAAAATGAAAGATCTTCATGGAGTTGTAGCTGAATCTGAATACCTGTGTAAATTGTGTCAAAATGTAATGCATCTTTTAAGACATTTAAGAAACAAGAAAGATGAAAAATATGCTGCAGTTCCACCATTAAGGAGGTATGGTTTCATGGCATCTGTGTGTGGCTACTCTGAAGGAGAGGTGAGGCCTAATATGCAACATTTTGCTCCACAATTCTAGCATAAAACTGTAATGCATTGTGATCCAACCAAAAGGTGGTATAAATTTAGACTAAATAGTCTTAAAAAGGCTTTGTGCTCTTTACTATTGATGACCTGACTCCTGGCACCCCCACATATTGGCTCTTTGAAGAGAAAGCAGAGCTGCCTTCTCTGCAGGGGCGTAACTACCATAGCGGCAGACCATGCGACTGCTATGGGACCCGGGGCAAGAGGGGACCCAATTGGGATCATCTACTCTTCTACTGGGGATGAAAACTTGGACAGGACTCTGCCCTCTAAAGAAAAAACTTTTAGCAAATGAGGCAGTGGAAAAAATGGCCCAAGGGTCATTAAAAGGGGTTTAGGTAGAAACCCTTCTGTCCGGTGTGGGAGCCTGGTTTGATCCTTGCTATGGGGTCCTTACTTCTCTATGTACGCCACTGCTTCTCTGCTCCGTTTACATTCTCGCTGTAGCAATTGCAGCGGTGAGCAGAATAATTACAAGTATGGTGTTTCAATTCACTTCTATGGGACAACTCTGTCTAAGTGAATACTACAGAGTCGCCCCATGGAGGGGGACACCATACTTGTAATTTCTCTGCTCACTGCTGCAATTGCTGCGGCGCGTAGATAAACAGAGCTGAGAAGGCATGGCTCGTATGATCTTTGCCTACTTTTTAAACAGCTGATCAGTGGAGGTGCCAGGACTCGAAACCCCGCCAATCTGATATTGATGAGCTATACTGAGGATACGTCATCAATAGTAAAAAGCGGACAACCTCTTTAAAGGTGCTCCGTATGTATTTTTCAGTCCACAAAACATAGATCCACAAAAAAAACAAAAAACAGCCGACATCTGGACATCTGGAAACGAAAAGCACACAGAGTCATTGCAGGCGGGGACGGGAACAAGCATCCCTAGTATCGCTGGTGATGCTAGGGAGGCTCGTCCCCATCACTGCATGCCATTGGCTGCTCCCCTTCCCTCCACCCCCCGACACCAGTACAGGGGCAAGGAGCGGCACAGGGAGCGGGGGGACCGAGGTAAGTATAATTACCATGAGGGGCCTGGCACATGAAGGGGGTGTTATATAGTCTCAGATAACCCCTTTATGTATACTGTTGCAGAAAACCTTAAATTGACACCTAACACAACAAAACCCACTGAAATTGTCACTTTGCCAACTTTTTAATGCATTTTGACTAGTTAAACAGTACTACATCTACATTAGTGATGGCAAACGTTTTAGAGACCAAGTGCCCAAACTGCAACCCAAATTACACCACATGGCCCATTTTAGCCAATTACCCTTCTTGACCCAGATACTGATGTAAGCTAAAATATAACCTTTATTTGTGATATTAAAATACTTACAGTAAATGTGAGCTAACCTGATAAAATAACTATTGTTGGTGTTCACAGTAAATAAGTCTAGCTATAGTGTTAATGTGATAATGGGAATGTGCACTTTCCCCATCTCACTACACCAAACATCAATTGTGGCACTCAGCCTTTCCAGTTACTTCACTGGTCGACTGCACTGTGTCCTATAACTGTATGAGCAGCCTGCTAACTAGGGACACTAGGAACTGCGTACACCAAACAGAAATTAAAACCTCCTTCTGCCCCCCGAAATGTTTCGCCAGCTAATCTGGCTTCTTCAGGGGTAATGGGCAGACTGGCAAACTGCAACCCAAAACCTGCTTAGTTATCGCAAAATGCCAACACGGCATTAACTGAATAATGAATAGGAGGGCACTGGGGGGGGGAATCATACTGTATGGGGGGCACTGAGGGTTATTATACTGTATGAGGGGGCACTTTAGGACATTGCACAGTATAATGACCCCCCAGTGGCCCCCTCACATACCTGGAGTGCTGACCGCATTCGTCCCAGCTTTTGAAAAACAAAGAGGGACAACACGTGTAGCAATGTTTTCATACTAGACCACACCTCTAACGCTACCCAAAAAATAATTATGCACACCCAGTCCCACCCAGTGCCCTTAATGCCACCGCATAATAACTCTTGCCCCTTGTGACAGTACACAGTAGTAATATATACATTGTGCCCCCTCACCATAGTTATGCCCAGATATGCCCCCTTCTCAGTAGTTATGCCAGATTATGAGCTCCCTTACAGTAGTTATACCAGGGGAGGAGAGCTGCAATTGGTGAATGAAATGACCGCTGTCTCTCCTGTGCTCCAGCAATGAGCACTTCCATCTGTATTGATGGAAGTTCTCATAGCAGCTGTACGCAACGTGTGTGTCGTTAAAAGATATCGAGAGTGACCTCTACAGTGCCCTCTCCTTTAACTATGACCTCCACAGCAGCTAGAGTGGCCACTGTCTTCACCCCAGAAAGCCGGACCTCACCGGCCATTCCCCCAAACGTGAAGTCACACCCCCGGTCCCCATTAAGCCACACCCCTAAACATGAGGCCACGCTCCCTGGCTCCGTGACACAGAGGAAAAGCTGTCTGAGCGTGAACTACTGAAAGGGTGAACATCCCTGCGTCCGTCCAGGCACTGCGCCTGACGGACTACAGGGAGCCATAAAACCGTACTGTCCAGCCTAAAACCGGATATCTGCCCACTCTAACATCAGCCTGCCCCTAGGGTGGCCAGAGGTACGGTTTTAGGCTGGACAGTCCGGCTTTCAGACTCCCTGTCCTCTGTCATGCGCAGGGCCTGGATGGGCACAGGGATGTCCTTTTGAACAGCTCACTCTCAGACAGCAGCACTGTGCAGTCTGAGCCTGAGCTGCAGTGAGAAAGTCACCGTGCCTCCCACCCCTACAGCTGACAGAAGGTGATTTTTACCTTCATTTTGTTCAATCCCTGATGGCTGAGGAGTGGAAGGGGTGTGCCCTGACCAAGTTGGGGGCGCAGCTTAGCAGGAACTGTGGGTGAGGTTTTTAAGTCCTTCTTTTGCCATGGTAATTTATGAGGAAACACAGTGGGTAGCAGTGGAAGAAAACATCTTTTGTTACTACTGAACGGTAAATATGTGAAATTTACATTATATTAGGTAATGATTGATGCTGAGTTAGTCTAAAACATAAGGTATATTTATAGTAACCAGAATACCCCTTTAACAGTGTCATCCACAGTGCACTGCTCCTTTAAAGAAGACCTACAGCAGTGAAAGAGAATGGCTGGGTTGTTATGGAAACCTGGTATGAAACTGTGTGTGTATGTGGAGACTAACTGCCTGCAAGCTTCTATTGGCTGATAAGGGTCATGTGACCACGTTTCTATTGGTTAATGTTTTTTTTTGGGAATATCTCCGGAACGATACATCTTGGAGAGCCGAGACCCATTCTAAAGCCTTCTTGGACACATGGTGTACCTGTGTGGCAAATTTCGTAATTGTAGCTGCGACAGTGCGGATTCCTTTAGCAGACATACACACATACATACATACATACATACACTCACTCAGCTTTATATATTAGATTAGGCCAACCATGGCTGACTGATTACTTTGGTTGATTCTGGAAACACAGGGTGATACTGGGTGCACTTTGGGTTTCTGAGGCCAATTGGCTGACAATAAAGGTATTGTGGCTGATTCTGGGGCTTCTAGGCTATTGCTGTTACTGTGGCTGGGGATTCCCTTGTTGTACTAGCAGTGTGACTGGAAATAGCAGCATTCCGGTTGTCATTGTTATGGTGGCACTCTGTGAGTTATAAGGCTATCCTTGTTATTGGAGCATTATGGATGCCAAAATTATGGTTGTCATCCTTATGGTTGAACTGACTGTGGGGGCACTGTGATGACTCTTGGGCTAGCATGAGTGGTGATGGGAGCACCTGGCAGGGGCACATTGGCCATAGACCTTATAGGGAAATTTCCATGGTGGGCCGCCCAAGCCCCCATCTCTGCCTCTGGTTGGGTACATGATAAGCTATCAGTGGTAATTAACTCTGTGAGAATCAGGTACTCATGTACCTGGCCAGTGACATGCCCTCCTGAATTCAACTACGTCCCGAATCTCACCTCCTAAGCCCTCTGCTCCATATCTTAATCAGAGATAACTGGAAGAGAAGGAGAGAATATATGCGACAATATATGTGACACTGTGGTATATGGTATTTTGGTATTTTCAATTTAGACCCTCCTATAATATGGTGCCACTTTTAGGTATTTTTTTTCAGAGCCACTTTAGATTCCCAATCCGCTCCTGGCACCTGGTTAACCTAATTTGGAATTTTTTCTGAAAGTAGATGAGTGGCACTGTGGTATATGGTATTTTGGTATTTTCAATTTAGACTCTCCTATAATATGGTGCCACTTTTAGGTATTTTTTTCCAGAGCCACTTTAGATTCCCAATCCGCTCCTGGCACCTGGTTAACCTAATTTAACCTAATTAGAACCCAGTTCTAATGAGTGGCACTGGGGGTATTGTGGTTGCCATATTATGGTGGTGCTGTGGCTGACTCAGTGGTCACTATTGGTCATTATTGTGTCCTTTGAGGCTGACCTTGGGCCACCAATATGTTCCTCTTGACTATCTAAAAAACTTGAATGCAGGGAATGTATAGTAGAGTGCTTTTGGTGATGACTTTTGTACTACACTATGCTTTAACTGTAAAATTATTTGCATCCGATTGTCCATGCGTAAAGGTGCAGTAATTTAACAACTCAAAATCCAATGATTCTTAAGAGCATGTGATTTGTATTAAAAATATCTCTGAATTACATCATGGAACGTGCATACAGTTTCCTTCTTCCTACTAGGAGTAAATCTTTTTACAGTCAGTGTGCAATTTTACAAGGATATGATGTGGTATTTATTGGTGAAAGCAAGGCATATTCAGAAGGAGGAGTGAAAAGGAGGAGTTCACCTTTCTTGCAATGTGCCCTCTCCTGTATAAAAAGTCTCAGCTGAGAGGTGACAGTATAAGGTGCTGATTAATCCAGACTCAAGGCATCACTTTATGCAGAAATGACATTCTCCTATTTGTTTCTCTCCCTCTCCGTGCATCTTATCACATCTTATGCAGCAGAAGGTAAGCCAGGTCTCATCTCTTTTTTTCCTTACTACCTTCAATCTCCCTGATAAATTGCTTTGCAGGCAGTTCACTGTACACAAAATAAGGACACAAGGGCAAATCCAAGCTTATTACAAGACTCCTATATCATTTATCAGTGTAACCTTTTCACAGGCAGGCTGCAGGAAAATGCTGAATGACAGGATTTGTACTGAAGAACTTATAAGACAATTTGACTATTGAGTCACCAAAAAATATCATTGTGCTATAGTATAGCTCTATCAATTATACTGTATAACAGCTAAAGGTAATCTAAACTACTGCTAAAAGTTTGGGGACAGTGGATGTAATGTCCCCTCATCTACTTATCTGTTAATCCTGTCATCTGACAGTAAGTAGTAATTATTCTATTCCATACACCATAGATTATGTTACTGTAGCATTGATATTATACTGTTTATGTTATACAAAAATGATAGGAATTTCTGTACTATAAAAAATTAGATTCAATACAAGAGAAAATTAATACAGACAAAAGACCCCCTACTCCTACCAGAATACAATGTTTCTTACAATTTGCATGGAAATGTCTTCTACATTGTTAGGAACTATAGAAGTAGTATTGTTTTTTGCATTGTAAACTGTACATAAAGTAAGATCTACCGTATATTATATTTCATTTGTATTTTGCCATCTTAGTAATACATGATTAAGATGCCATGGCAATGCTCTTACATATAGATCAGATTTGTCAATGTCAAAATGATTTAAGTCATTGAATTGTTCTGTTTACTGACTTGAATCAGTGCTTATCCAAGTCCTCTTTTCTGAAGACTTGTAAGCTATATGGAATTGATAGTTGCTGTTATGTTCACCTGTTTGTTATTACATGGGAACATTTAACAGAAGTGCTCATCAGGTTAAATAATTAACCTAATCTTTTTTATGTCTGTAACATAGATGTGTTATAACCAGTAGTCAAGCTTTTTATGAAGTCTGGCCACATAGCTTGAAGCAAGTTTTGGGGCAATTGAACCATACTGTCCAATATCAATCTTGTTTCATTCAAAAATATCACCATGGATTTGCTGTGTTTCTACTGAAATTGTAGTTTATTTTTGCCAAATAAGTCCTAGTGCCTAATAATATTGTCAGATTCATTCTAATTCGAGAAAAACAAAATAAATTACAATATATAATTATGCTAGGCTTAGAATGAAGAATTCCTTAGAGGTCCCAAAATATGCCATAAATAATAAAATACCAATATACAGATTCTACAGGTTTTTTTTCTCTTTCTGGATGAGGGGTTTACCTGGCTGGATACATTCCTACTGAACCTCATGACCACACAGCTGAAGTATAGCCTTGAAAGTGCCAATTTATCTGTGCAAATGTCTAGTTTGCTATGTGTAACTTGAAACACCTGGGTCCTATCCATGTAATTTTCAACCAAGTAGGAAAATTCACTTACATTCACTAGCTGTTATTTATACATGCAACCTGATATTATTAAAATATACATAAAGTATCATTAAAATGGTATCATGTTTGTAATATTGTAAATGGGTTTATCTCTGGATAGTGTGGCTATTGCTTTCTAGCAGAGCTGTCTAGATACAATACCGGGCATTTCTAGGAATGGCAGACCTGGAAAAATGTCAAGATCTTCACAGATTAATTGTATGTTTCAAATCCCCTTGGCAAAGGAAATGTGGTAATATGCATTAGCTCCAGTTAGATCCGAAGTCGATTCGCTCATCCCTAATTACAATGTTATGCAATGTTTTATCTGTGGACACTATGAAACTTTGCAATATCAAATCCCATCACACATTATGTGTTGAGTACAAACTCAGCTTTAGTGTACATACACAGAATTTTATTTACCTGTCTATCTGTATCTATTGGTTATATCTACTGGTCTATCTGTCTATCTATCTATCTATCTATCTATCTATCTATCTATCTATCTATCTATCCATCTGCCTAAGCTCATATCTATATATCTCATATTTATCTACTCAATCTATCTTGGTGTTATTAAGTGAAAGGGTAGCAGTTGAATAGTAGTAGTGAAATATAACCACTTGGAGAAAAGGTGGTCAATCAAACAGAATAAGTCAAATTAGATCAAATGACATAAATCCCCAGGATAACAAAGCACATGACCGGCTAAGAATAGCAAAACGCTGCCTTGTTTGCTTCAGGTGCTGTTTTTTTGCCCACAGGAGCAGATCCTTTCAAAATATTTAATTCTGAATACAAAAGGAAGAAGTATTGTCCTGGCTAACCCCAGGAAAGCTTCCAGCACATGATGCCAAAATCTGAACACTTAAGATGAATGCACTTACGACTGACACTCTCCGTAATTAGACAGATGACAAACAGACAAAATATGGGAAGCATATAAAGATTTATTAGCACAATTTATGTACAGTAAATATGCAGTAATACTAGATCTAGAATGTCATTATATAAGAGGGAATAGCTAATGAGTGGATTATCAGGATTAATTTTTTACAAGGCACTATTATGTTCCAACAACATGCAAAATAAGGTATAACTAAACAACTTCCTGACAATCAGTGTAACACTTATGCGGGTAGCACACATAAAAGGTGTAGTAGCTGACTATATAATGTGAATGGTGGTCTCCCAACTAGTAACCCTTCCCCAACGCCACCCCCTGTGGCTGATTTCGAGGGAGATAAGAATTGGGCATGATGGATTTCAATTCCCAATCCTTTTGTTACCATGTAGATATCATCTGCCTTTCTTTGCTCACCCTATTCACTACATAGGCTAACCATTCAGCCAATAGTTACCGCAGGTGTATGGCCAACTTTATACTATGCAACTGTGTATGAGGGATACAAATATCTAGAAGCACACCTGCCATTTCAGGTGGCATAAGCTGTCATGTGTGCATATAAATATTAACATTATGTCTGGCCATTGTATGACTTTATATTTTGTATTTTTTTAACATTTCTCCCATACACTGCACACAGAAAAGAGCTTGCTTTCCTAGCACTCCTAGCATCACCCTCTCATAAGCAACAGCATAGTGGAAATTATTTAGCAGTACTTAGCAGTGTATCTGTAAATCCAGCACTAGGTATGATAGAGCTGCAGTAGCATCAGTGTGTGTATTTATGCAGGGGTGAATCTAGCCTTTCTGCTGCCTGAGACGAAAACTGAAACGGTGTCCCCCCCCCCCCCCCAATGCCAATTTCTTAACCTAACCTTTGCCACAAGGAAAGCACACATTGCCTATGGCCCTTCTGCTGCCCCCTCTTGCTGCTACCTGGTGCTCCATGAGGTGATCACCTCAGCTAGCCTCATTGGTGGTGCAGCCCTGTATTTATGCTTCTGTCTACCTCAAGCAGCTCACTTATCCTCCTTTCCCCTTTCCTCTCTATATATGTCTATTGACAACATGTAACCTGATTTCTCAGTGGGCTGACAGTCTGTCTTATGTCTCTCTGTGAATTATGGCAGTAAATTGTGGGTTATTCACCAATGCAAGAGGAAAGGGGGCTGTAAGAGAAGAAGTAGTTCATAAGTGGAGAAAGAGGAATTTTCTTAACAAAATATATGATACAGTTCTTTAGGGTAAGAATGGACAGTCCAGCTTCCACACCTAACTGAAAAATGTCTGATATGCAGTGGTCAATGTCTCCACAATAGTGTGGCTAGAAGTGAGGTATTACCAAAGCATGTGGCTATTGGCTACTGTATGAGGAAAGGGATGTGGCTATATGTAGCAGGAAGTTAGTCTGTCTTTATCCTTATTATTCACTTTAACAAACAATTGAAATGCACTTTTCTCGCATAGGGGACTCAAAGCGCAGGGATGGCTGTGTAGCTGGGGGAAGTCCCTAGAGAGTCAGTCATTGCCATATAGGTGCTCATCCCCACACACATCAGAATCAATTTTAGAAAAAAAAAGGCCATTTTATATATTTTTGGAGTATGGGAGGAAACCAGAGTACCCAGATAAAACCCATGCAAACATGAAACTCCATGCAGATGTCGTCCTTGGTGAGGGTTGACCCCATCACCCCAGCGCTACAAGACACCAATGCTACCACTGAGGCATCATGTTGCTCCTATGCTGTTGACTTACTATGCAAAGTTTGTTAAAAGTACAATGAACGTTTAAGTCTATGAAGCAATAGATTCTGCACATGCACATTTTCCTGTGTGTTGAGAAATGTTTGTATTATTTTTCACATGACTATTTATCATCTATGTACCCATGAGATATATGAGGCTCTAATGTCTTTAGGACATGACTCATGAAAGGTTCATGATTGGCAATCTCAGACAATTTTGGACCTGTCTAATATTCTGCCTACTTCTAACAGATCAGCTCAGTATAATCAGCAGTTATGGTCACCTGGTACATTGAATGCAGCCCCCAGGGGTACACCTAGCCTTTCTGCTGCCTGAGGCGAAAACTGAAATAGCACCCTGCCCTCCCCAATGCCAATTTCTTAACCTAACCCCTTCTCTCAGCCCATGGCCCTTCCGCTGCCCCCCTCTTGCCCCTACCTGGTGCTGCCTGAGTCGATTGCCTCACCTGGCCTCATTGGTGGTGCACCCCTGCAGCCACCTACTGTAAATCACCTAAAAAACAAGTGTGCTACATGTCTGTAGGGATTATGATGATTTTATATCATACATGTCTTGCTCACGTGACTAGTTACTGGTCTTTGCTAGAAAAGCTTATGGTTAAAGACAGGTGTTAGTATATGTTAATAGATGTAGATCCTAGTTATATATTGGATCAAACTTTGTTGAAATGTATTCTATGAAAAGAGCTGAGGCATCATAAGCATTAATATACACATTAAATACTCTATAGCTCAGTATACATGAAAAATATGCAATGTATAAGTGGATACTAAAAGCTTTAAAAGAACCCCTAAATAAGTAACCTTTTGGAGAGATTGACTACTGAAAGTCAATACGTATTCTACAATGAACTTCTCTCCTATTCCAGTGTTTGGTTTGTGTGTGTTTTATACAATAAGCTTTGTTATCTGTAGTAAATTAGCAATTTTACCCCAAGGTAAGAGAACCACAGGAAAAGATATGGACGGCTTATCTGGAGCAAACCTGTCATACTGTATCTAATCTCTAGTCATCAAATCACTATTAATAAAAACAGCACAAGGTTAGCTTGCCTTAATGCTAATAACTACATGAGAAGAGGTTGTAAACTGCACAGAGTACAAATTCCAGTATAAAACACACACACACTTTTCTGAAATGATCTTTTGTACAGTTGTAAGTAATCTACATTATTTGATGCCAAATTAAGCTTTATATTGATGCAAGATTTTAATTCTTTTGTTGGCATTTAAAATAAGCTCAATAACCAGGGTCACGTCTTACATACTTAACTTTTTACACACTTTTGATATGTTATAGAGCCATATCAAAAGTTGTGATCGGTGGGTGTCTGAGTGATTAGTGCATATCATTCTCTCTCTCCTCATTGGTGAAAATGGATTCAAGACTGTCCCATAGACTTTTATGTGTGCACTTCTCTTCCCTTGTTGCACTTACACAGCACCTGCTGAGCAAACCATGATCAGGAAGGAACCATTCCTTCCCAATAACTGCCTGGGCCATCAGTGGAGAAATCACCTACGCTGTATGATCTCTACTGCAATCGCTAGTCCTCATATGGATTCACCTATACATGACTATCATTGATTTTTCTGTCTATCTTCATCTACTGTATCTAGCTATGTTTATGCAGCGACCCAGAGGGGAGGCAAAGAGAATGGGAGTGGTAATTGTGACCTTGAGGGTGGTAGTAGTGCAATGGCAATCTATCCCTTTGCCGCTCCCTGGGGCAGTGCAGTGACTGGAGGACACACACTTTCTTCCCACGGGGCCCACCATGGTGTCAGGGCTCCTGCTTGGAGTGCCCTTGATGTCAGGTGGGAAGCTGCAATGGCTGGTGAATGGTGGAGTCATTAACTAGGCTAATTGGTATCAATAAGTAAGTCTCTCTTTACTAAAGTGCAGAATAGGATTATTAGTACATCCAATAATAACAAGGCACAGTTTCAAGACAAATAATTCAGAGCAGTCCCTCCCCAATAGCACTGTATGGCCAACAGCAATGATGAGGATTGTAGTATTCCATCCCCTTCTATCTCTCTCTAAAGTCTCTCTGCAGAACCGTAGGCATGCAGTAAGGTTCTTGTTAAAGGGGTTGTCCAGGCTTTATAATATTGATGACCTATCCTCAGGATAGTTCATCAATATCAGATCGGCAAAGACCATAGACCACAGCAACACACAGGAAGAGAAAAGGGAGAACAGACAACCCCTTTAATTGCTTTTGAACATTTCGGTGCAGATTAAGGACACAACTGGCCAAACTGTCTCCAGGTGTGGAAGAGTGCTTTTACAATGTTCCCTCTCACAGCAGTAAGATCTCTCTGCCATAAACGTGCTGACTTACTTCAGTGCACAGCCTTGTTGTTTCTGCACCTTCTGATTTCCTACTCTCTGGAGTACTTTTGAGTGTATAGTAGCTTCCATGGCAGTAGAAGTCTCAGAAATGAAGGCTCTCTAAGCTTGGGCCTAGCTTTTGACGAGCTTGCTCATGTAACTCTCCACTATTCCTCAGACAGGACTAGACTATCTACTGACTAACCAGAGGCAGACCAAAATCAATCTCCAGGCAACCTATGAGGATGAGCCAAGCTGGTTAACCCTAAAATGTCCATAAAATGGTATTAGATATACAATAAATCAGATCATTTCACTTAACAATATAACATCATCACAATTACCCTTTTGCAGTAACAGGGGACTTAATCTGTTTCTATCCATGTGTATCAGACAGTACTGGTTTGGAAATTGAAAGGTTCATATATTCAGCATAGTATGATAAGAATAATGTTAATGTGTTTAAACTTATGACTAACTTACTGAACAACGTCATTAGATACCAATAGTAATAGTTGAGAAAACTAGAGACATATTCATGAACCATTTTTTACCACAATATAAAGGTGTCTTTACAGTATGTCTCACTTTCATGTAAACTTTATTCTCATTGCAACTAATGTTTGTAAATTTGTTAGCATTGTATTCAGAAAAATATACTGTATTATAAAGGGAACTCCTTTAAAATTTAGTGACGTTCCCAATACAGGGCTGTGACATAATAAGGGGACATAGTGCCAACATAGATCTACTAATCACACTGCATGTCCACTCAGTTTAAAGTGCTTTGTAGTGTACTGTATACATTATTAGACTTACAATCTCAAAGGGCATCTGTCAGCAGATTTGTACCTATGTCACTGGCTGACCTAATGCATGTACGCTTGGCAGAATGAACATGGGACCAACACAGATGTCTTCAGCTGCCAAGTGCACATGTAACGGTTCAGCCAGTTTCATAGGTACAAATCTGCTGATGGAGTTACAAAATATACATATTGAGATCAAAATACTGTATGTGTTAAATCAGAACACTGGGAGTGAGACCCTCCCACCCTAAGACCTTTGTAGAAACCTTTGCTCCGTGGTTGGGGAACAGGAAGGTGTATTCTTTCTTAGCGGACTTGGAATGAGCTAGAAGTGTATATCAATATACTGTAAATCACCCGTCCTTTAATAATACAATGCACAGAAGAGTAGACTTGGATTTGTCAACCACTCCCCATGGCATTCACTGCTAAGGTCCAAAGTAAGGTCCAAAACATATAATACAAACAAAAATTTAATCTGATGGTCACTTTTTCCCTTTAGGATTTCCTAGTTAACTTTTAATTGGAACTCCAGATGCTGAAATGCAATGTGTTTTATGGGGTGTGTCTACATTGTGTTTCAAGTTTTGGATGTTTCTTTTAAGACTTAAGTGAAGTTTATTTTAGTCAGTTACTAATGTAGATTATCCATACACAGTGATACAGAAATGCACTGATAGGGTAATTAACATTTAACTAAAATGACACGTGTTTGTCTTTTGCAAATAACACACTTAAAATTAAATTGTAACGTTATATATAGATAACATGCGTTAATGCAACTGCATTGACATAAACCAGCTGAATACAGAGAAGGAAACCTCACTGCTGATCTTGTGCACCAGTTGAGTGGACCTTGTTTCTGTTTTTCATTGTAATTTCTAAATGAATGATTAGATACCTCAGCTTGAATCGGACTGCAGAACAATATCTGTTTTCATAATAAAGGTCTGTGCTACTTTTGGAGAAAGAAAGCTTCTCTTCTGTATCAAAGTGCTTGAACATGTTCCAGGATATAGTGTTTCAAGCTTAACTTTTTGTAAATAGCCTATTTTAGACTGCGAGAAGCTGGAAATAGATAAGCATTTTCCTGCTGCTTGCTTTAAGCTCAAACAAATAACATCCACACACTGATCGTGCAAGATTGGCATGCACTTAAGTTGAATATTTAAAGAGATAGGCCAAGTGTTTAAAAGAGCATTTGCATTGCTCAGATGAGCAGAGAAATAATTGGGAAGGGACCACTTCCTACTCAATAACTGCCTGCTCATCAGTAGAAGTAAAGAACTGCATGTACGTGCAGCAATCGCATCCACTCGGGTATGAACAATAGCAACGACCATAGCTTGTTGTTATACAGATGCTTTATTTCTGGGCAGAAGAGTACCGTACACGCAGCACAATCGGTCATCCAGAAATGATGATTGAGGTGCCCACATGAAAGATGAATGAGGAACAAGCATCTTGGTCTTTTATCAGGTGATATGCAGCACCTTTACATGGGCAAATTATGAGGAATGAGCACTCATACTAACATTTATGTCTGATAATCAGCCCAAAAATAGGGCAGCGTAAACCTGCCATTATACTGATGATCTATCTTCAGAATATGTCATCAGAATGCAATTGGTGGAAGTCCGACTCCCAGCACTGGGACAGAGTCCCAACCCCCAATCAGCTTTTTGAAGTGGCTGCGGAGCTTCAGTGAGCACTATGGCCTCCTCTCAGCCTACCAAGCACAGTGCCATCCATTGGATAGCTGTTGTGATAGGTATTCATGGTTCAGCCACCTTCACTTGAATGGAACTGAACGGTACCTAGGCCACGTGACCGATGAACACTACATCACTGGCTTAGGAAAAGGCCACAGTTCTCATGGAGTTCTACAGTCTCTTTAAACAGCTGAATGCGTATCCCCACCAATCAGATACTAATGACCTATCCTGTGGATTGGTCGTCAATACTAAACATGTGGACAAACCCTTTAAAGAGGACCTTTCAACGGTCCTGACATATACCATATAAATACCTGTAAATACCAGGCAGTATAGGGCATATTGATGACTTATTTTTTTTCGGAGGTCTGCTCTGTTCCCCCCTGTGCCCCCCGTCCTGGTTTCCCGCCCTGCATCTAAATCCATACCATCGGTACAGGGAGGAGGAGAAGGTCAATCACAGAAGACCACGTCACAGCCAGGGAGAAGGTGAGCTTTTTTTTCTCCCTGGCTGTGACGTGCTCTGTTGCGAGAAGGAGATGCCCCCTGAGAAACACAGGCGTCTCCTCCTCCCTGTACTGATGGAATGGATTAGCATACAGGGTGGGAAACCAGAATGAGGGGCACAGTGGAGGAACGGAGCAGCCCACAGAAAATAAAACAAGTGATATCACATTTCATCAATATGCCCTACACTGCCAGGTTTTTATATGGTAATGTCAGGATCGGTGAAAGGTCCTCTTTAATAAGCTAGAAAGTTCTGCATTAAAAACTTAAAGTGATTTTATGGTCTGTCCTATACTCCAATTTTTCCATTTCATTGAAATACCCCAGTTCTCTTGATTGGTGAGGGTCTCTTTGATGAGACTGCTAAGGATCAGAAATAAATCACTGAGCATTACCTTTCAGGTATACATACTAGATGCCTCATATCTCCTGCAGTGTGGCACATTCTACGCACTCCCTACCTTATGTGTGAGATTGTTCTCCCCTTCATTGAGGCAGCCCTCTCACCAAAGTCAGCTGTAATGTCTCTTCAATTCCATCTTTCTTTCTACTGCCAATGAGATAGTTGTTCTCAGTTACTGAAACCTACTGTGTGATACAGCTGTCGAATAGAAATAACTAGAGCCTATGAGGAGCTTCTAGTGAACCTGACTACAAAGAGACTGTTGGTCAGGATCCACTAGTTCACCAAAGAACTTCGTTCACCAGCAGCAAATATCCCCAGCAGTGAAACAGTACTAACAAGAAATTACATTAGCGTCAAAAGTTTTATCCAAAGGTGAACTTGCTCTTCAAGGTTTCCTTCACATCTTAATTTGGTATATCTGGTAGTCTGTTCCTGCAGAGGAGCAGACTATCTGAGTTACAGTACTAGCTTGACAACACCAAATTCCCGTTCACTATAATGCAATACGGCAGTATTTTTTTGGCAGAAAGCCAATCCCCCTGGATTCTCAATCACTATAATGGGATCCAGCTGGATCTAGTTATGATGGATATGTTAACTCTACCAGATCAATCAAGCGTATATATTTATTACATTAATTTCACTTAGTTTGGTACTAATTTAACTATAGGGAAAAATCATCTGGTTGTATGTTACTACTTGCATTATAGATAACCTGGCTTTGAATTTTAACTCTCTTACAGATTGGTGCTATGACATCCAGGCAGCTCAGGCATCCAGTACCTGCAAAGGTAAAAGTCTATGATGAATGATGTGGGTGTCAGGTCAAGGTCATAAACGAAGTATAACATCAACTAGCCTAGTATCTAAGAGATAAAAGTTAATATTAAAGCCAACATTGAAATAGTTGCAATGGATCTCTCTAATGTAATCTTATATCATATATCCAAAAAGGATGTTTCATCCTTAAAACCTTATAGTTTAGCATATAATCATCATGGCACCACAAATGTTTGCTAAAATTTTAGCAAACTTTTTCGCTGCAGTTTTTGAATCAAAGCCATGTGTGATAAAGTAAGAGAACATATAAAGAGCAGATATCACCTCTCCTCTTTACCTAATTCACTGGCTTTGAAAACTGCATCTAAAAATCTGAACAAGTAAACCGAGACTTAATGTGTTTCATGCCATTATGCAGCAAACTTTAGTTTGCTATATCTTTAATTAAGTCTTACATGACGCAGGGCTTCAGCATGCCGTAATTTATTTTCAGATCCGCATTTTGAAAGACATAACTTTTGGATTATCCTATAGTTGAATAAGGATTTTACAGGATGAGTTGTATTTTTAATTGCACAATTTTGAGACTACATTTTATTTTATTACTTTATTTTTTTGGGAGGGTTAGAAAAATAGCAATTTCACCATTGTTTTTTTTTTTTTTTAGTTTTGTATTTACAGCCATCACAATTGACATGATAACTTTATTTTGAATATCCATCGGACAAAAGTATCTTTTTTGCTTGAGGTTTAATTTTGGTCAACATTAGGCTACATGCACAAAACTTGTGATGGATGTTTTTTTTAACAGCCGTCACACATCCAGTTTAAGAACAGTAGTCTATGGGGTTATTCACATGGCAGTTTTTTTGGTGGCCAGTGAATAATGGACATCAGAAAAGAAAACATGTTCTATCATGTCCATTTTCACTGACCAACAGTCTCCATACAATTGAATGGGACTGTTTTTAGCATCCGGTTCTCAGAAAGACATCAGTGAAAAAAACCTCAGTTAAAAACTGACACTTTGTATATTTTTAACTGACTTTTTTTCACTGTCGAGTGCATGTAGCCTTATTAATTTTTTTACATTCTTTTTTCCACTATGAGACCACCATTACCTTGTGATCATTTGATTGTTTGTATAATTCCCTGCAATATTTCTGCATTGCGGTGTATTAAGCCTGCCAACATGAAACTGACAGGCACAGCCTAATAGGCATACCCCTATGGCAAGACTTGGGCCCTTCAATAGGCCCTCATTTACCATAAAACCTCATCAGCACCCTAACCACTCACAATATGTGGCCAACATTGACCACAGCCTCTAAGGGGTTAAAGGGAATTATCAATGTGAACAAGTCCCATAATGACAACACTTACATGCTAAATGTGATGCAGGTTCCCTGTACGGATCCACAGCTTGTTCAAACTTAGGACAGCCAGTCAATGTACAAACAGATCCAGCATAATGAATAAAATGGATTCCTCTATTTCTTATCTTTATAAAAAGTGTAGGTACATCTTCACAGACAAGGTTAGCTACATATTTCAACTGAGTGTGGTGGTCTTAGTCATGTCTTAAAATTACATTAACAATACCCTCCCTAAAGGTCCTTTTACACGGGCCGATTATCGGCCGAAAAATCGTTCCTAGGAACGCTAGTGCCGATAATCGGCCCGTGTAAAAGTGGCCCTAATCAGCCGACGAACGAGCAAAACGCTCGTTCGTCGGCTGATTGGATCTTTTGGTTTCTACCAAAGATCCAATCTGTCGGGCGCACATCGGCCTGTGTAAACAGGCGATGTGCGCCTGACAGTATGGAGCTTCCCGGCCGCACGAGTGATCGCTCGATTCATCGGGCCGTGTAAAGGCTCCCTGCCCGAGCGCCGATATCGCTGATCGGCGCTCGGGCAGGGAGACACATCGGCCCGTCTAAAAGGGCCTTTAAAATGGCCTTTACTGGCAATTTCAGCTGCACAATCAACATGTACAGAATAAAAGGGGTATTCTGTTTTTTTGAAATTATCCCCTATCAACAGGAGAGGGGATAACTATTAGATCTGTAGGGGTCTCACTGGGACACCCACTGATCATGAGATCAGTGGCCCTGTACTCTCTACACTCCCCTATGGAAGTTCCATTGATAGCTGAATACAGTGCTTGGCCATCTCTGGAATTCCTATAAAAATCAATGGAGCAGCCACACACACGCCCAATCATTCAGAGGTTCTTGTGATCGGTGGGGGTTCCAGCAGTTATTCCAGAACCTGTGGGCAGGCGATAACCTCAAACAACTAGAATACCCCTTTAAGGCGAGAGAGAGGCATAACGAAAACTAAAAAAGACCACATATATGAACTATATTAAAGTGAATTTGCAATGACCAAGTGCACCAACATTACCAACATAATATTAATAATGGAGCATTAAATCTTTTAGATAGTTGAAAAACTGCTGGAAAACGTGTATTTAGAGTCCTAATCCAAAATGACTCACGATCAAGTAAGCGATATTTCATATTACCACCCCTAGGGGGAGTTCTGACTCTCAATTCCATACACTCTAAAGAAGCAAGGTTACCTCCATTTCATTCTCTCAAGTGTTTTGACGCGGCTCAAGGACGGAAGCGGCTGCCTGCACCCATGCGAGCGCAGGGGAGCCGAGCGGTACAGTGCTCGTTACGAGCACATTCGCTCATCTCTATAACTCTAAATACCCGTTGTCCAGCAGGTCTCAACTATCATAAAGGTTTAACATTCTATTATTAATATTATTTCTCAGTATGCTGGTGCATGTGGTCAGTGTAACTTTAATAGAGTTCATAGTTGTGGCCTTTTTACGTTTTGATTATGCCTCTCTCTTGCCTTAATTCTGTACTATATGCATGAATCTAGCACATTTGTGTGGTTAACGCAGCTGAGATTACCAGCATAGGCCTTTTAAAAAGAGAGGATTGTGAATGTCATTTTAAGCTATGGCTAAGACAGTTGAAACACGTAAGCTAACCTTGTCCACGAAGCTGTACCAAATTTTTTATGATATGAAATGAAGGAATACACTTTATTCATCAGACTGGATCTGTTTCTACATTCACTGGTTATAGGAGTTATCTTCAGGATGATTGGTCATCAATATCAGATCGGCGGGGCTACAACTCGTGGCACCCCTGGCATCAGTCGCTTTCAAGTCAGTGGGGCTGAGCTGCAGTACCACTCACAGCCACTATACAATGTATGGCGCTGTGCCTGGGAAGCTGCAGAGTGAGCACCCTGGCTTCCTGAAACTGCTGATCTGTGAGGGTGCCAGGAGTCAGAGCCCCACCAATCTGATATTAATGATTGATATAATTTTTTGGCAGCCCAAATGCGAAACCATTCACTTTCTGACTGCATTTTTCCGCATGGTGGTTCCACAAAAAATGAGAACATGTTCCATTATTCACAAGTATTGGAGCCGGTGGTAAAAATGTGGAATGCACATGTCTGGTATCCATATTTTGCGGATCCGCAAAACATCCAGTGGTCGTGTGCATGAGCCCTAAAGCAATACTGTTATACTTCACTTTTTTGTGACTGTGACTTTCTAATGCTGCTTTATTTTTGTGTCCTGGTGCTGTGTTACCTGTGCAGTCATATGCTCTTTTACAGTAAAGCCTCATTCACACCTCAGTGTTTCATGTACGTGTGCTGTACTTGTTCTTCACAGACAGCACACGTCCCCATTCATTTTAATGTGTGTATTCACACATCAGTGTTTTAGTATGGTCCGTGGGTCAGTGTTTTTAGCACGAATGCATGCTCTATTTTGTTGGTCCATCATGCCATCCGTGTTGAATCTGTGTTTCACAGATCATTAGGAAGAGGTCCTTTGAAACATTTTTTTCAGCTGTTCAGTGTCAGTGAAACACCGATGGCACATGGACAGCAAAAAACAGACACATGGACCCAACACGGATCCTTCACGGACAGCTTCATGGATGCATCACTGACCACCTTCTCATGGATTTGCGCACGGACACGGATGTGAGAATGAGGCTAAAAGCAGATGCTTTTTAAAATAATTATAATTTTAGATTGGTGAAATTAATATAATTTTTTCTCTCTTATCACAAGGGCCAAGTCAATGGAAGGAAGTATCTGCATTTTGTGGAGAAAACAAGCAGTCCCCAATTAATGTTATTACATGTAATGCTGAGTTTGATTCAAAACTGAAACCATTCAAATTTGAAGGATATGAAGAGGGAAAGAACTTAAAATTAAAAAACAATGGCCATTCTGGTAAGTTTAGTCCTGAAGACATAAAGGGGAATATCTATCAATAGAGTAAACTAGAACTGGCTTAGTTGCCCATAGCAACCAATCAGATTCCACTTTTCATTTTCTACAGCTCCTTTGGAATCTGATTGGTTGCTATGGGCAATTAAGCCAGTTCTACTTTACACCAGTTTGATAAATCTCCCCCAAAGACTCCTGATTATCCTGTCAAAACATAGTGATTGACAGCTTTCTGTGTACACACACTGATACAGGGAGAAATTTCAATCAATCTGTGTGGACAGAGTAGTCAGGACTCTCACTGTCTCTTCTATGGGTCTCGTCAGGATTTTCTCTGCTTTTTACTCAGATATCCTGTGCTCATGTAAACCTATATATCCTATCCTATATCACAGAGCTCAACTTCTTGTTCTCTACAGAAATCACTTGGCATATTTTAATTAAACGAGTTGTCTCACTTTAGCAAATGGCATTTATCATGTAGAGAAAGTTAAAGGGGTTGTCCGGGTTCAGAGCTGAACCCGGACATGCCTTTAAATTCACCCAGGCAGCCCGCCTGAACAGGGCATCGGAGCATCTCATGCTAAGGCATTTAGCCCGGTTCCGGTGACATACCGGGCTCTGCCAGGAGGAGGCTTCCGCCCGGCAGTGAGCCCGGTGACGTCACCGGCGCTGATGGGCGGGCTTTAGCGCTGCCCTAGCCAGTAAAACGGCTAGGGCAGCGCTAAAGCCGGCCCATTACAGCTGGTGACGTCACCGAACTCACTGCCGGGCGGAAGCCTCAGCCCGGCAGTGTGTTATGTAAATAAAAGAACCCTGAGATGCTCCGATGCCCTGTTCAGGCGGGCTGCCTGGGTGAATATAAGGGTATGTCCGGGTTCAGCTCTGAACCCGGACAACCCCTTTAATATAAGACACTCACTAATGTATTGTGATTGTCCATATTGTTTACTTTGATGGCTGTATTAATTTTGCCATCACATTATATAATGCTTATTTCTATGGTTACGACCACCCTGTAATCTATCTGCTGGTCATGCTTGCACACTGTAGGAAAAAGCACTAGTCTATGTGTGCTATCACAGTTCGGCCACCAGAGAGGCCAGTGCTTTTTCATATAATATACAAGTACGACCACCGCTGTTGGAGTGCAGGGTGGTCAAAACCATGGAAACGAAGCAATATAGATAATAACAATACATTAGTAAGTGGCTTGTATTAACTTTATCTACATGATAAATGCCACTTGCTGAAGTGAGACAAGCACTTTAAGTACAAGTTTGGACAATGATTTTTAAACCATACCTATTTTGCAAAATCTATATCATCTGTGCTTAAAACTGCCCAAAACTGAGCAGTAAATGAAGATAACCTTAATTTTAAATGCATTTCCAAATTGTCACAGGGTTAGACCTGTGCGTGATAGTTTAAAACATACAGATTCTGATTGCTTTTGCATAAGTTAGCAGTATCTGACATCTTCTACATCTTTTAGCAGCATATCGTTTTCATTTACCTCCCAGCAGACTCACTTTCAATTTTTATAGACTTCCTCTCCTTCTAGAGTTCTTCCTTATAGAGTTATACAGTAGAAAGTAGACTGTGGAAGGAAGAAAGAGGAAGAATAAACTGCTTCCGTATCTCTCCCTCAGTGTCTGCACAGGATTCATGGATAGTTCACGGTTGAGCTTGTGATACCCATGTTTAGAGAGAAGTAGCAGGATCAAGGCAGCTGTATGGTGACAGTACACAGCATAGGTTTCAAGCCCCTCACCAGGAAGAGCCCACCTACTCAACAAGCACATAGAGAGAGAAAATTAACATTTTAGAATGGATTCACACATAGCTCTTTAGTGGTGTACTTCAGCATTTTTGCATTTTGTATTTTTTTGCGCATGCTGTTTTTGGTGCATTTTATTATTATGAAATGCAGGACATACTAGCATTTTTTTTGATACTGTTACTTTTTTCGGTTTGGTGACTTTTTTGTGTTTTGGCTTTTTTTCTAAAGCACAGCATGTAGTAGCACTGGTAGCATTTTTTCAAGGCATTTTCCTTCTCCTGCTCCATAGAGAAAATGGCTGAAAAAAACGCACCATCCTCACATTTGTTTTTTTTTAAATGGACACAAAAAATGCATGCGATAGGTAATAAAATGCCAATTTCTGTGGCGTTTTTTTATTAGTAAAAAATGCCACACCAAATTCATGCCCCCTTAGTAAATAATAAATAAGTAATATAAAATAAATATAAAAAAAAGTAATTCTCAAATAGCCCCATTCCCCTGATGAACGGAGAAAATCATGCTCTCCCCAGCTGCAAGCATGATACAGTGAGCTCATCCACCTGCTGAGCTATGCAGGAGAGCGCACAGGCCAGGGGATGATCCCTGGCCTGTGCTCTCTCCTAATCAGCCCAGCAGTTACAATGATGTCACTGTTTCATGCTTGCTGCTGGGGGGAACACTACTCCAAATGCATGGTAGAGTACTTAGCAACCTGTTCACCCTACTTTGTGTGTCTTGATAGCTTCTTGTCTTGATAGCTTCATTGTCAAGAAAAGAAGTTTCATTATGTGTGCAAATTAGCTGTCAGATGCCTCTAGGGAGGTCCCAGTCAACAGGATGCAAGTGAATCTGGTGGTCACACAATCAAGGGGGTTTCATTGGGTGGGCTTACCAAGTTAGACTTGGATCATTTCCCAAGATTAAAGCTTCTTGTTCTCTAAAGAAGAGGCTATGAAGTTGACACAAGGCTATGAGTGAACGTGTTGCTAAGTGCTCTACTATGCATTAGTAGATAGTGATAGGTATTTCCTGTTTTGTTTTTTAGTTGATTGTGCATAATGTTTTCTTACACAAAGCTAAACGGGGCTGTAGATGTGTACATTATGGGCTAGCCTGTGTAATCCGTAGATATATTGCAGAATTAAGAATGTATGTACTGTGTATACCATACACTTTTTTTAAAAATCTGATTTTTTTTATTGATTTTGTTTGGCACACTATACACTTTTAGTATAGAATGAAACTATACTATGATTTTAATTGTTCACTCTATACATTCAAATGGTAACATGGTATTCATATTTTTTTCTTAGCTCAGCTAGAACTAGATGGTACAATGAAAATTTCTGGAGGAGGCCTTTCTGGTACATACACAGCTACACAGCTCCATTTTCATTGGGGTAGCAAAGACAAGCCTGGATCAGAACACACTCTAAATGGAGAAAGATATCCAATTGAGGTAAAATGTCCTTATAAATGATGAAATATAACTGAGTAAAATATGTAGAAAAAGATTAAGGATGCAGAGCAGTGGCATACATGGTAGAGAGGAGGGCCCCATGACTTAGAGCAAAATGGGCAGCCACCATAATGTCTCCTATTGCCACCCTGTGTTCTATCCTCCACTGTATTTTTCATTATTCTTCACAGGTTCTCGCACCAAATAGTAAAGGGAATGGGTGTGACCAGGACTAGATCCTCTCTCTCAGGGCCCTGTTGCAGCTGCTTTGCCTGTCTCTATATTATATATACATCATGATACAATAGTTGTTACCACAGGGGCGTAACTACTGTACCATAGTGGTAGACCATGCAACTGCTATGGGTCCCAGTGCAAGAGGGGGCCCAGTTGGGATCATCCAATCTTCTACTGGAGGTGAAAACTTGGTCAGGACTCTACCCTCTAAAGCAGGGATGCCCAACCTGCGGCCCTCCAGCTGTTGTAAAACTACAACTCCCACCATGCCCTGCTGTAGACTTATAACTGTAGACTGTTCGGGCATGCTGGGAGTTGTAGCTTTACAACAGCTGGAGGGCCGCAGGTTGGGCATCTGTGCTCTAAAGGAACAACTTTTAGCAAATGAGGCAGTGTAATAAATTGCCCAAGGGTGATTGAAAGGGGTTTAGGCAGAAACCTGTCTTGTGTGGGGGGCTAGGTTTGATCCTTGCTATGGGGCCCTTACTTCTCTATGTACGCCACTGGTTACCAATATTTTGCACATGTGCTCCCTTGTCAATATATCACTCACTTGACTGGTATTTTAACCTGTCCTTTTATCAGTAGGAATTTCCTCTTTCAGTAATATGAAATTAGTGTGATCCAACTTTCAGTAACTTCTCTGTCTAACACAGCTTCATATAGTACATCAACACGCAGAACGGTCAGAACCCAGTGGAGGGAGCACGGCAACTGGAGGTCTTGCAGTTCTTGGATTCTTCTTTACAGTAAGTGAATATAATTATTATATCATACTTTCTGATTTTAGATATGTAAAGCTACGACGATACAAGGAGAATACAAAGAATACAAAACCGCTGCAGCCAATCACTGTACTCAGCGGCCTACAGCTGAGGACAGTTATTGGCTGCAGCTGTCAGGTCCTAAGTCCAGACATGTTACTGTGTGAGATAGATAGATATATATATATATATATATATATATATATATATACACACTATACACTTCTATACATTTCACAAACAAATGACACACACTGTATATATATATACAAACAGATTATATACAAACAGATTACTTATACATATGTACACAGATACATACATATTTACACACACATATATAGCCATGTATATATGTAGCCATAAGCAGAGGGCACAGTTGACAATGCTGGATTGCTCTGTTGATATCTGCATGCTCTCTATTCCTGACTGTCTCCCCTGACTACTGTCTTTGCTAGGCTGAAAATTAATTTCCAGAGCATGTCTGTGGTTTTCACAGACCCATAGGCTTTAATGTCCATGTCACAGAGGAACTAGGGCATGCTTCTGTGGTTTCACCATGGACCCATGGTCCATGGAAAACGCCTGATATGTGAAAACACATATTAAAGTCATTGGTTACATGTGCTGTCCATGGAGACCAAAGTCAGCACACAAATACTTGAATCACTGACCTGTGAAAGAGGCCTTATGCCGCATTTACACAGTCAGTGTTTTCCATCAGTGATTGTGAGCCAAAACCAAAACCAGGAGATCTGCTCCTGTTCTGTGTTTAGAGCCGCACCTGGTTTTGGCTCACAATCACTGATGGAAATCACTGACCAAACACTGATGTGTGAATGAGGCATAACACTGGGGTATGTCGTTTACTGCCAGTGACAGGTTTGTAACTGCATCTTGTTTTCTGTTTATGTGGCAGAGAGGCCTTCAGGTCCCAGCCACGACCTGGGGTGACTACCTCTACATCCACTATACCTACTCTTCTAGTTATAATGGTGAATTGAGTAGAGTGTGAGGGGAATAGAACAATGTCAGTCTGAATTTGTTTACTGCAATAAAATACCCATTCATTTGTTATTTGTGATTCTTTGCAGGAGGGTAAAGACAACGACCATTACAACAATTTAATTGCGGGCCTCAGCAACATCATGTACTTAGGTACTGTAGAATTATCACTATACATACAGTATTTCTATTTTACGTCATACTTATTTCAGTGAATATATATTGAATAAAAAACAAGGTAAACTTCCATCTAGTATGATTGCATGATTTTAATGATTTCACTGCAGCACTGCATAAGGAAAGATGTCTATTTCCCCATGTGCATAATCATTGCACAAACTTCTAATCATTAGCTGTTTAGGTAATATCCTTTACTTTTACTTCTTGTGTGTTACTATTCTTTCTTTCACTGTCAGGAAGGATAAGCTGCTTTTTATTAGGATATAGACCATGCCCCATTCAAGCTGATGGGTTCTGTTAAATCTACTTACATGCCCACTAATATGATAAATTTGAGGCTGAATAAGCCATTTAGTTTTAATTAGAAATTGTAGGGTATATTCTGTGACCCCCCTTAGGGTACGACCACACAGCATGGCCAGCTGTCTTTTATTGAACGAAAGAAGACCACACTGTATAGCCAGTCTTCATTGTTAATGGCCATGTGGCCATTAACTATGCCGCCAATAAAGCAGCTTCAGCCTTATTGGCAGCATAGTTCTCGAATGCAGCTGGCGGCCACCTGAACAGCTCACGGCTGCACCGTGTGGTTGTACCCTTATACTTACGAATTAAAGGGGGTCTGTCAGCACAAAAATAGCTTTCAAACTGTGCACAATGGCTGCTAGGACTGCTTTTCCATATTATAAACATACCTTTAGATGCCATATTCACTCCTGCAATCCTCTGAAATCTTCAACTTTTGGTTCATACGCGAATTAGTACTCAAGTGTTTCGAGTGTGGGCCCAAAGCCACTGGGTGCTCCATAGCTCCATCTCTTTCCCTTCCAAGTGCCTCCCTCTCTTGCTTGATTGACAGAGCCAAGCTTCTCCATGCTGTGCCTGTGAAATGTGCATTACAGTCCATTGAGTGTTGAGGGCTATTGAGCTGTTCTGTGCATCCGCCGAAGTTTGGTCCAATGAGGGCCAGGTCCAATGAGGAGTGGGGAGCCTACCTCTGTCAATCAAGCAATAGAAGGAGACACCTGGGAAGGGGTCAAACAATGGTGCCCCAAATGGCTAGGACCTGCCCTCAGTGCTCTTGTGTGCTAATTTGTATATGGATTAAAGGTCAGTTTTCTGAGCATTTCAGGATCAGATCTGGTGGCTAAAGGCATGGGTATATTTGAGGATGCAGCTATTGTGTAAAAGTGATTTTGTACTGACAGACTCCCCTTGAAGTAAAAAAATGAATGGCCTAAGATTAAAACATTGGTTGATAATGAAGTTCAGTGATCTTCTTTATGATGAAGAATACAGTGTTGTGTTTTGCTAGATTCATGTAAACTTTAAACTTTTTCCATGTAACAATATATAAAGTAAATGATTGTGTTAATAGTAGGATCTCAGAGAATGTGTCACAGAGGTTCACGTGGCAATAATCATGCAGATGCCAGTATTTGGAGCTTTAAAGAGAATCCATCACTTCCCCAAACCCAATTAAGTGCAGAACTACATAACTAGTACTACTGCCTCTGGCTCCAAATTACTAAGTTATAAGTGGATACTTACCCACTCTATGCCTTCAAACCGATGCAGGAATACATTGTGAGGACACTAGGATGAGTCCTCTTATATATTCCAGCACCAGTCTGCAGGCACACAGCATTGGGACAGGTGTGCAGATATAACTTAGTCATCTGAAATCAGGGTTAGCCATACTAGTCATGTAGTACTCAACAGTGTTTGGGAGAGGTGACAGAATTCTGTTTAAATTATGAATATTTTTGCAGGTAAAGGTGCCCTCATATGTGTCACTGTGCTTTTCATGAGTAGATGTTCTAGGCATTACTCCTACTTTGCACCTCTATGATGGTGTAGCTCCATTCATAAAGGTCTAGAGCAGCCTTGCTCACTGCCTCTAAGCTGAGCACTCCCTACTTTGATTACATCAAACCAAATTGGTCCAAATTGGAAAAAAAAGCATAGAGAACATGAGGTAAGCAATTGCATGAGCATACCTGTTAAAAACTACAGTAAATCTTTAAAGTTAGAGGCAAGAGACTGCTTTTGGAGCTTCCAAGTCAGAAAGTGGAGGTCACATGAATATTGCCACTTTTTGTACCCCAGCGACAGATTTCATAAAATCTCACTCCATTTTTATAAGGAATATTTAGTTATTTAGACAACAAAATAATACAACTTTTTGCATTTTAGATAATACAACTACTATTTCCAATGTAAAGCTCAAAGACTTGATTCCAGCAGAAGAGGAACTGAAACTTTTTTACAGATATGAAGGCTCACTTACTACTCCTTTATGTAATGAGACTGTCACTTGGACAGTGTTTCCTACCACAATTGAGCTGGGACCAAGTCAGGTAAAAATGTTTTACAATTTTCAGCAAATCATTTCCATAAAGATAACTCTGTACATAAATGTCAGTAATATTGAAATTCTACTATTTGCCAGATGTATGCTGGTGTTAAAACTCTGAAGTGAGAACATATTTTCTGTGAGTGCCTCCTGATCACTCCCTACTGGTCCATATGCTTTTCAGCCTAAGAGAGACCTGTTTTATTTCAGTATTCCTCTAGATCTACTCACATACTTGCTAAACATACCAAAGAATTTTAGCAAATCCAGTACCAGCTTGCTTCTCCATATTGTCACCACAGATAAATGTCTCATATCCCTCTTTTGGAAACAACCTGCCCCTCCCTCAGTGATAGATCTATATGCAGGCATGAAGGATATACATTCTATGGAACATCGAACTGCCTCAATCCTTAACACTTTGGAAAAATTCCACTCCACATGCACTCTTTGGTATTCTTATGCGGCACAATGAATCTCTATCTGTGGTTATGCTTTTCTTCTACTCCCCCTTAATGGCTGCACGACCACAGTATCTTCTATCTTTCCTATTTTCATCCTTTGTGTGGTACTTGTCCCTCTGTAAATATAACCATTACTTTATATTGCTGCAATGTATCTTACTTTCGCATAAAGGGGGTGTTCATCTTTAAGGGTTCTTTCTGCTTGACCCCCCACATGAGCCATGTAACGCATGGTAGATACATCACCTCTGTGGCCAGTCATGGGCTACAGGGGCCACGTGATCTGCATCAAACAGAAGGTTTATGTACGGAGAGGCAGCTGTTGCAGGGGGCCGAAGAAGTTGGAACCCAGTGGAGCGGCTTGGAAAGATAAGTATGCTTCCCTCCAAAGGTCTGGCCATGGACCCTGAAGATAAACAACCCCTGTAATGCTTCTGTTGCCTCTTTCCCTCTTACACAATTTTTTGTTGGTTTTACCACAGACCTACACACACTATATATAGTTTTCTTTTTTTCTCTAATAAAAACACAGAGGGTCATTTCTGAAGCTATTTCTGCCAGTATTGTGACATTAAAAAGTCACAAATTATGGAACACAACTTTTTTAGCTTCTCGACACTTTTCAAAAGTGGCGAGAAGAGGGGAGCCTACCACAACCACCTGGATTCATTATATCTTATGCCAGAAACTGGTTATAGCTCAAGTTATAGCCCAAGTCTATGGTATGCCAGAGCTGTGCCTAATTTATTAAGGAGCACATCTTACCCCAGGGCACAGGAGATTAAGACTGGCATATGGGAATGCCAGTCTTGATAAATGGCTCCCACAGTTCAAAAGAAAATCTAATAACTGTAGCTCAGGCAGTAACAAGGATCATTACCAATTAAAGGTGTTGTGTGGTTAAGAATAGCTTCATCTTACAGTTAGGTCCATATATATATGGACACTGACACATATTTAGTTGTTTTTACCTGTTTACTAAAACATATTCAAGTTATAGTTATATAATAGACTTGGACATAAAGTCCAGACTTTTAACTTTCAGCTTCAGCTACTAGTTTCAGCTCCTTTACATGTGGCACCCTGTTTTTAAAGAGACCAAAAGTAATTGGACAATTGACTCAAAGGCTGTTTCATGGTACAATTCACAGTACAAGTCTGGACAATGATTTTTAAACCATACCTGTTTTGCAAAATCTATATCACTTGTGCCTAAAACTGCCAAAAACCGAGCAGTAAATGAAGATAACTTAAATTTTAAATGCATTTTCAAATTGTCACAGGGTTAGACCTGTGTGCGACAGTTTAAAGGGAGTCTGTCACCTGTTTTTCACCTACATAACTAACATCACTGCCCCACAGAAGATTGCAGACACATCCCAGACCTACCTGTGTGCACTTTGTGTCTGTATTCCATGTCCAGGAAAAGCACTTTTATTCTGCAGGAAAAGAGCTCCCAAGTGCCCAGCTCTGCTGCTGCAAGTGCCCAAAGCAAACAAGACTGAAGAGGGGAGGGCTGCTTTAGTTGCTCATATCTTGGGATTGGTACCAGCTAGAAACATGGGCCTGACCTTTCACACAATACCAGAATCATAGCATTATATCCACTATATCAGAAGATATAGCTGTTAGAAATCGAGTAGGAAGAGAAAGCTGTTTTTACTTTCACTTTCATCTGGGCACTTGGGAACTGTTTTCCAGCAGAATAAAAGTGCTTTTTCTGGACATGGAATACAGACACAAAGTGCACAGAGGTATGTCTGGGATATGTCTGCAGTCTTCTGTGGGGCAGTGCTTTTAGTTATATAGGTGAAAATGAGGTGACAGACTCCCTTTAAAGCATACAGATTCTGGTTGCTTCTGCATAAGTTAGCAGTATCTGACATCTTATGCATCTTGTAGCAGCATATAGTTTTAATTTTCCTCCCAGCAGACTCGCTTTCAACTTTTATAGACTTCCTCTCCTTCTAGAGTAATACTGTAGAAAGTAGACTGTAGAAGGAAGAAAGAGGAAGGATAAACTGCTTCCGTATCTCTCCTTCAGTATCTGTGCAGGATTTGTGGTTTCTTCATGGTTGAGCTTGTGATTCCCATGTTGAGAGAGAAGTAGCAGGATCAAGGCAGCTGTATGGTGACAGTACACAGCACAGGTCTCAAATGCCTCATCAGCAAGAGCCCACCCACTCAGAAAGCATGTAGAGTGAGAGAAAATTAATATTTTAGAATGAATTCACATATAGCGTTTTAGTGGAGTATTTCAGCATCTTTGCATTTTTTTTTTTTGCGAATGCTCTTTTTGGTGCATTTTTTTCCTTAAAAAAATGCTGGCTTCAGATGTTAGCTGAAAGTCCGAGGGAATTAAGAAATGCAGGACATACAAGAATTTTTTTGCTACTGATACTTTTTCAAATACCTATAGAAGAGATGCCAGACCGCTTGCAGTCAATATAAATTTTTTTAATCAAATAGACCAATACATAAGTTAAAAAACAAGTATAGATACAGGGAAAAGGTGACATCTACTGGAGGAGAACACAGTGGGAACAGTTCATACTGTAGATTGTAGGTCCCCCTGCCATGAGGTCATCCATGGCCAGGTGAACAGTATTGTAAATCCTCAAGTAGCCATAAACTCATGTGACCAAAGGTGTTTGGCTTTCTTCTCAGGGTTTCAAGCCATACCACTTTGATCTTTCTTCAGGAGTCACGTTATTTGCCCCATCAGCAGCCTCGTTTTGCCTTCTCACACCCACCATGCAGCATTCTAACATACATGCAGGTGACGTGTAGCTTAAAGTAGAAATCCCTGCACTGGTTTACTTAACATCTTCTCAGTGCACATAAAGGGCCATGGTGTATGCATTACCAACAATCTAAACACTGGGAATAGATTGCAGGCTGAAAGTACATAGGTTTATGAGGAAGATATGATGCATTTCTCTGCTGTCTGACTGCTACTCTCTCCCAGCTTCCTCTGCAAGCCTCTGGCCCTGACTTTCAAGCAGGAGAGGCAAGGGAGGGCAGGGGAAGCAAAAGGAGCAAGGGTGTACAGATTGGCTTGGGCCTGCCCATGGTGCACTTAATTGCTCATTTGCATTTGGATTGAGGCAATAGATCACTAAGTGAAAGGTATCATTACATTCAGCTGAGCTAGCCCTACAAGGCACTCTTCTGGGTTTAACTGTGAGTTTTCTGAACTGTATTTATGTACAAATAAATTGAACTAATGAACTTCAATTATCACATATGGATGATGATATTAAAAAATAAATAAAGTATACAATATATACTTCAAACCTACATGGATGAATCTATGATATTTGAAACTTCTAATCTGTACCTACAGTAATACATATTCATTTCATATTAAATTTGGTGTATAAATCTAATACCCCAACATTAATTTTATAGTACACATAAGACAAGCTAATTTTTTTAATTTTTTTTTTCCTCTACAGATTGCGGCTTTCTATACAAAACTAAAGTACAGTAATAGCGAATCCATGGCAGAGAATTTCAGGCCTCTTCAAAAACTGAATAAAAGAACTATCTATACTTCTGGCGTTGATGCGATCTTACCTCACAGTGCATATTTGCTGATCTCATTGCTTGTGTTTTATTTAACATCAGTATCATAAAGGGGTTCAGCCTCCACCTTAAACTCATGTTGAGTTGGTACATATTAATACTATAAGGTTTTCCCACTGCATATACCATTTAGCTCCTTCTTCCCTTTGCACTAAGTCCAAGGCTTAGTAAGCAGCACACATCTCAGGCACAAATTCATGAATGAGATGTCTCCAAATTCCACCTTGTATTATAACCATGTATACAATCACAATGTAATTAATACAGGTTGTGTAAAATAAACCTAAAACAATTAATATATATTATATATAAGTGCATAGAATATATGAATATGTTGTAAGTTATTTTTTACATTTCAATACTATACTTTTACTATTTTCACATTGATGGCCTATCCACAGGATTGGTCATCAGTATCACATCAGCTGTTTGAAGAGGCCGTAGCGGTCCTCTTCCTAGGCCAATGAGTGGCATTCATTAGTCACACGGCCTATGCACCTATCTAAGTGAATGGGGCTGAGCTTTAATACCAAGCACAGCCACTATAAAATGGACAGCACTGTGCTTGGTAAGCTGCAAGGAGGCCACGTCAAACATCGGAACGGCAAGGGTACCAGGAGTCGGACCACGCCGATCTGATATTGAAGAGCCATGCTTAGGATAGGTCATCAATATCAAACGCCTAGAAAATCCCTTTAATAATCCAATATACACTGGAAAAAATCTGTAGTTATAAGAATATGCAATGTTTTCTATTTTGAAGGGTAAATAAAATAAATCTCAGGTCGATATACTGTAGTTTTTTTCATACCTTAATAGTAATGATGCCAAGTATTACCTAGTATATGAATATTTGCTTTGGACAACTCACTGTTTGTCCCACTGAAGATAAGATTGTAAGCTCAGATGAGCGTAGAAACTGTGACTATATAAAACTCTATAAATGGTATGTATGCACTAAGGTCTGATTACTGTTCACTGGAATCATTTGCATCTTGTAACTACTTCTTCTGCATTTCTTGTGCACTATTGTGCGAAAGGAACTTGAGTGTAAAATGAAATGCTGTCAGAACCTCATCTACTTTGCATTTATTATTCTTTTGTACTGTAATCTTTAATGGAAAATGATGATGTTATTCTATATGTAAATTATGGATTCTGAGAAAATTGCAATAAATAAAAACATCTTCGGAAAGAAATCAAAGTTGTATTGGGTTCTGTTCTTACGTTGTCATTTCTATGTAAAATTAAGGATTGACTTGAAATAGTAACTTAAAGCTCTTTACATAGCTTTCCATAGGGCAAGATGTTCTTGCACAAATTTTTAAAAGATCATCCATAGATATCTATGGGCTCATACTATACATCATTTTCATAAGGAGGACATGGAGGTTTACTTTCATCTATGGGAAGACAAATTGTGGCACATTCCATCATATGCACTAAAAGCATAGATTCTATGGGGTAATACAATGCTGTATGAAGGCACCAAAGAGTTCTCACAAAGAGTGCCTGTGGTTCCACAATGAGTCTTCATGCACACAGCCATGTCCATACTTCAGTCTGCAAACCATGGATCCACAAAATACAGATACCTTCCATGTGCATCTCACTTTTTTTTTTACTCCCATCAATATGTCTATTCTCATCCACAATACGGGCCAAATAGGACATGTTCTGGACATGATTTGCGTAGCAGCCAAATGGATCTGTAAAGCATACGGATGCAGACCTCCCAAGTGTCCATCTTTTTTACTCAAGTCCCTCTGTCCCTTTTTGCTACTTAAAGGGAGTCTGTCACCTCTTTTTCACCAATATAACTAAGGAGGAGGACTGACCCATATAAGATTACATACACATCCCGGACATACCTGTGTGCTTTTTGTGTCTATTACATGTCCAGGAAAAGCACTTTTATTCTGCTGCTGCAAGTGCCCAAAGCAAACCAGACTGAAGAGGGGAGGGCTGTTTTAGCTGCTCATATCTTGATTGGTACAAGCTAGAATTATGACCTGGCCTTCCTTGAAAGCTGGCATTCCAACCTTTCAAACGATACCAGAATCATAGCATTATATCCACTATATCAGAAGATATAGCTGTTAGAATTTAAGTCAGGAGTGAAAACTGTTTTTACTTTCACTTTCAGCTGGGCACTTGGGAGCTTTTTTTTTTAGCAGAATAAAAGTGCTTTCCTGGACATGGAATACAGACACAAAGTGCACACAGGTATGTCTGGGATGTGTCTGCAATCTACTGTGGAGCACTGCTCCTAGTTATATTGGTGAAAATTAGGTGACAGACTCCCTTTAAAAATCCCTCTTTTTGATCTGAGGTATAGATTTGCATTGTTACATTTACAATTGTTTGTCTGGTTCCTAACTGTATATTAGACCTGCCTTGTATATTATTTCATTATTTGATACATTATTTGATTTTAGAAATTTCTATATTCAGATTTTTTGTTTGCGTTATTGTGCACTAAGGAAATTATTAAAGTGTAAAAATATGCAGGAAAAATTGACTTTCACGCAATGAATCATAAGCGTCCCTCTTTAACCATCCAAAAAGTTGGGAGGTATGCAGATGTGTTCATGTCCCCATAGAAATGAATGGGTCAGTATCCACAAAAAAAGGATCAAAAATATATTTGTGTGCATAAAGCCCAAAACTGTAAGAAGGTGATTTGCCTGCTTATAGGCTCACTGGTCCCAGGTCTGTGGTGTTCATGAGGCCTAATACTACATGAATACAATATAAAAATATGTGGAATATAAAAATAGCAGAGTGGAGTATTTCTGTAATGCTAAATATTTGTTTTCCTCTAGTTTACATGATATTCAGTTACATAGATCATTGTGCTCATAAAGGGTTAAAAATGAATGCAAAATGCTTTGTCTGGCAACACTGATTTAACCCTAGATGACAGGGTTCTCTTCCAAAAGGGCTTTGTTCAGAGGATGTCTTGACCATTTAACTGGTAACCTATTCTGAGGATAGGTCATCAGCATCTGATCGGCCTGGGTCAGAAATCCGGGACCTCTGCCGTTCCTGTGAGCGCAGCTGCCTTCTTGCAGCTTACCAAGAACAACGCTGTACATTTTATAGTGGCTGTGATTGGAATCAGGCTCAGCCCCATTCACTTCTATGGGGCTGAGCTGCTTCTAGGCCACGTTGAACGTGTCGTCACTTGGCCTAGGACAACCAGAGCGTCACTGTCTTCTCAAACTGCTGATCGATGGGGGTCCCGGGTGTTTGACCCCTACCAGTCAGATACTGATGACCTATCCAGAAAACTATAAAAATCTTAGAAAACCCCTTTAAGGACTATGAAAACTCTTGCCCTGGTCCAACATTTAGGTCCAGAGCTACATTCACAATTCTGCAAGCTTATGAAGTAAAGGCTACCTGCATTTCTTGCTGATTCAAACTTTGCATACCTTCTTCTGATGATTTCTTTTAATGTCATTGATCCAGGGAGTTATTCTCATTGCCTGATTAGAGTCGGAAAGGAATTTTTTCCCCCTAAAATGAGGCAGAATCTTGAACAGATATACGCCAAAAATTGACGTATATCTAATAATAATTGACCTCCTTTTTGTTTAACTTTATACCAACTATTGGTTGGCTTAATTTAAAACTGGATTTTACACTAGAATTGCAGCCCAATTTTGGCAAATTAGGCCACACCACATCCCTTTTCAGTTTAGCCACAACCCATGGTTGGACTAAGAGCAGATAAATCCTTTAAACCTAGATGCACCAAATAGTATCACATTTTCAGATCATTATTATTATATATAGTTGTAGTTAGTTTTGCTTGAGTCTGAGTCTGTGTTGTGCAGATGTATCAGATGTTGCACATTGTTTGATAAATTTGTTGCATCTTTAAAGGAGGGTATCCCATGATTAATGTAAAAAATGAAATTCAGACATAATATAGTACAATCTCTTTCTAACACTATCTAGAACGCTGTACCTCACATGGACCCAGAGATCTCCTCATTCATTGCTCTGCTACATTCTGCAGTTGAAGGATGGAACTATGCATGTGTGTCAACCTCAGAGAACAGAAAAATAAGAAAAAAAAACAAACAGCAGGTGGTGCTATACCGATACATTTTATTATATAAATAATTGGCTATATTACATTTTTCATTACATTCAGTTACAAAAGTATTCATATCCAGATGCTGGTTTGAAAACTACAGAATATTTGTTGTGGGACAACCCCTTTACACCTAACACATTTGTCTAGAAATGCTACTCCAGTCTTTTATGCTACCCGTTCACCCACTGGAGTGACTTTGTGACTTTTTTTGGGAACTTTTTAAAAAAGAACAGTAATTGTGATAAATCTAGTCATACTAATTACCATAGCAAACCTTATCACTTTTCCACACACTTTACAAAAGTAGAAGAGCAGCATAATTTCCCATAAAGTCATAAATGTTGGCACAAAACTGGAATTGAGTCATAGTTTGTGACAAGTCAATGCCAGAAAATGCCAAGGACCTTTGATACATTACTCCCTTAATCTCTGTCCCAGCGGCATCAGATGTGCCGAAAGGCTGCAAACTGTGGCCCAACCAGAACCCATACCCATAACCAGAGCTTCATTTTACCTTGCAATCCATTTGTCTAGCTCCTGTGTGAGCCTGAAACACACTGACAGTATCATGGCGCCTAATCTTCCCTCACAAAACTACAATCCCCACAATGCCTAGCTTTCCTGCTGTGAATTTGTGCTTGTTCATGAGAGTTGATTATTACTGAATGGCTGCTTGATATCACAGTCCAGACACATCCCCTCTACTCAGCAATCACCAGCACACTAACCTTTAGCTAGAGAATTGATAGCAACACACTGGGCATGCTCTACCTAACAAAGACTCAGAACTACAGGTCGATGCCATGGTAACTTATAAGGAAACACAGTGGGTAGCAGAGGAAGAAAACTACTTTTATAACTACTGAACGGTAAATAAGTGAAATTTACATTATATTAGGTAATTATTCAAGATGAATTAGTCTAAAACATAAATTATATTTATGGTAACCAGAATACCCCTTTAAGAAGTACACACCTTAATAATTGTGGCGCACACCCCTTGATAACGCTGGCACATATTGGGCAGTTTGATGATCCTTTCTCAAGGGCACCCCAACTACCAACAGGGAGAGAAGAAAGGGTGTGCTCTCCATTTACTGTGCATGGCCCATGGAGAGCCAGGGGAGGATTACTACTACCACCATCATATCCCTCCTCATCTACTCCTCGGGGTGGCTGCACTATTACTATAGATAAAAGATAATATCATATAGCATAGACATGTTGTCATGTACATTTTACTTCTGCAGTATACAGTCTAAGATTCAAATAAAGGACTCGAGATAAGCATCTAATCACTGCGGGTCCGAGCACTGAGACCTCCATAGATCACAACAGAGGTCCCTCCCAAAGTGTTCCATAAGAATGTAGTGGTGATGTGCATGCATGTGCAGGTAAACAATGAAGAGGCCAAAGTGCTCGCATGTGCTCCGCAGCTCCTTTAAATTGTTGATCTTAAGGGGTTCTGATAGTTGGACCCCCACCAATCTGATATTTATGTCCTATCCATCAACATTTTAAACCCAGAAAATCCCTTTAAATCAGCTTCTCTTAGAGGAGTTATAGCAATGGGTGCTTTTGCAGTTGGCACAAGAATTTCATGAACGTGTAGTTTATTTAAGACACAGACACATAATGAGGGCCGTTATACAAAGAAATGCACGTACACAGAACTCCAAGGTGGCCGCTTATATTGTAACATAGTTTGCTGAGGTTTCTGGTGCAGAATCCATGGCTAACGTCTGATTTAAATGGGGATTACTCTTCTAAAAAATAAAGAACTTGCATGCCTAATTGTGGGTTTGATCCATACTCTTCGCATACACAATCCAAAAATAAAGAAAAGGCAACACACATTAATAACACATTAAGAACATTGATGCAGACATTTACATGAAATATAAGACACATACAACACAGGAAAGGAAAACAAGAGAAAAAGATGAGGGGGGTGGGGGGTGGAAGAGTCACTATAAAGGTTTACCTTCTCATCGTCAAATAGCCCTCTGCAGTACCATAAGTGTACATTTATGCACATACAGCTATAAGATATAGTTGACACCATGGGGCAGATTTATCATTCCTTCACTGCAGAATACTGGCTTCAAAAAGTTGTACTTATCGCACGCATGTGCACAAAAATTTTGCGACTTTTTCGTTATTACACCACTCACTACAGTTTTCAAATATGGGTGGAAAAGTGAGTGTAGTTAGCTATGTCAATGAGCTTCACTCCAGATTTATCATTGAGACTTTTTTTAAAAGTTGCAATCTCGCTCCAGTATAAGGGTGGAGTAGGAAAACTAACTCTGGACAAAAGTGTTAGGTTAAAGGATAAGACGAATTTATCAAACAACATGTGACATTTGATAAATGTGGCATAAAGAACGCCAATGTAGACTACTGCACAACTGACTTTAAATATTCCCCTTATGATAAATTCCCCCCATGCTGCTGAAATTAACTCCAATCTTGGCTGTTTAACCCTGGCACCTAAGTGGTATACAGAGGGAGAGGACTTCTCTGTAAGCTCATCCACACGACCCAATGTGATTGCAAGATGCCAATGGATAGCAGCCAGGGGCCTACCAATGGCCCCCTGGAGTGCCATTAGGCCCTGCAGGACCTAATAGGTTGCCTGTCAGCATAAGGGTACATGCATTCGTCCATTGGATGTTTTGCGGTCCGTAAATGGCCAAGTGCATTCCGTATTTTGCGGAACGGAACAGCTGGCCCCTGATAAAACAGTCCTATCCTTGTCCGTAATGCGGACAATAATAGGACATGTTCTATTTTTTTTCAGAACTGACATACGAACATACGGAAAAGAAATGCACACAGAGTCATTTCAGTTTTTTTGCTCCCCAATTGAAGTGAATGGTTCTGCATACAGACAGGGAAAAAATACGTTCGTGTGCATGAGTCCTAACACTGATAGGTATAATACACTGCAATTCAGAAGTATTACATGTGCATTATCTAAAATGTCCACTGATTTCACGTTCAACTCTGCTAGAGGACTTATCATTTTTTTTCTACCAAACATAGGAAACTGCATAAAATATTTATAACACAATCCTAGAATTCATGTTTTTTTGTTCATCTGGCCTCCTAAAAACAGGAATAAAAGGTAAATCATTTTATGTACTCAAAAATAAAACCAATGGAACCAATGAAAAAAAAATCCGACATGAATCTCTGTCAACAGAAAATAAAACAGGTAAGGCTCTTGCAATGCTGTGGCACAAAACTGTCTTTTACTTTTATTGTTAAATAGTACTAAAAATGGAAAAAAAAAGAAAGTAGCTGTGGCCTAAAAGACAACCTATCCTGACATGTCTTTTTTAGTAAATAATTGTATTCCACGTGAAATGACAACATGTCTAATAAGTGGTGCCAATGTGAGACTGCTCAGGGACACCCCCCCCAACTAGTAACACTTAGTTTTACAGTTATTCTTAAATTTCTAGAAGAAATAAAAGAGGAATGGCACAACATAGAGTTATAAGAATAGATGCTCCAGAATTGTTATTACATGGGGAATACAAGTGGCTGCTAAAACAGATGTCAGGAGAGGTGACAGGTCATCAAGTTTGCATCAACCTTCATTCAAAATAATCTTTTATGAAGGTAGATGTAATTTTGTAATTATTACTAGCTCCTGTCTTTTTTTCGTTCTGGGCTGTGGTCACATGACCATGCAGCGTTTTCCTATTTCCTGTGATGTTATTATGTCCATGGGTGGGCGGGCAGTGATAGGGGAGTGTCTGTAACCAGCTGGATGGGAGGAGCTATAAACTAGCTGGGCATTGTTAGGGGAGGTGCTGGAGCTGAGGTAGAGGAAGGAGAAATGCATCATGGGTTTGGTTTGATACAGCAACAGGAAGTGCGACATTCAAGAAGTAAACAAACCAGAGAGATAAGGCCCAAACTAGACTGCAATCTTAAGAACGTTAAGTATACTATTATTATTATAAAAGAATTTTCAGTATTCCAGCTGACCAGATCTATACATTGTGAAGCTAAAGCTGTCAGGCCGAGGAGAAACAGAAGACCTCTAATCTCCTCAGGCATTTGGAATTGCATCAGCACTTCATAAATCACAAAGGAAAATGAGGAGTCTTAATGCATTTATATTGATGCATTATATAAGTGCACTGACTACACTGCTCCAAAACTGTTTATCTGAATGAAAAGCATTTAAGAATTCAGCCTGATAACTTGTGGATACTGCTGTGTGGAAATTATAAATCTCTATATTTACCATTTTATTAATCTAATATGTAAGTAAAAGACTTGGAAGGACTTGTGGGGGAGCATATCTTTCAAATAGTATAATAATAGTATAATAATAAATAACTACTGTGTGGGGCACGAAAGGGGCATAGAGGGCCAGGGTAAAATTAACTTTGGACTCCTTGTCCTGTCCAGCACTAGTAAGTGTTATATGAGTGGTCTTGACTAGCTGCAGAAGGGGTTGGAGGAAAGTTGGGGTGGTCGAGCTCATTCAAAAATTTGCTATGGAGCCCAGCCTTTTCTAGTTACGTTCCAAGATAAGACAGATATACAGTTATTAGATAGATAGATAGATAGATAGATAGATAGATAGATAGATAGATAGATATGAGATAGATATGAGATAGATAGATATGAGATAGATAGATATGAGATAGATAGATAGATAGATAGATAGATAGATAGATAGATAGATAGATAGATATGAGATAGATAGATAGATAGATAGAATAAAAAGATAGATAGCTAATGAATTGATAGATAGATAGATAGATAGATAGATAGATAGATAGATAATAGATAGATAGGTAGATAAATATGAGATAGATAGATATGGATAGATAGATAGATAGATAGATAGATAGATAGATAGATAGTGTCGATTGTGTCATAGTCCCTTCTGGTAGACAATTATAAATGGTTGGCATGCCACACTTGTATGGGGCCCGATGCCCAGTGATGGGGTGATGATCCAATAACAATGTAATGAAATATCACAGTAGTCAGATCAAGCATAAATTGCTTATGAGTTTTATTCCATCCACAAATGTTTTTTTGCTAAATTGGCCAACGTTTCAGTCCATCCCGGACCTTGTTCACAGCCTATGTGTGAAACAAATATAGAATAATAAGTCACGCAGGACTTCATAAATAACAAAAATAAATAAAAAAAACATTAAATCAAAATTGAATTAGAATTATGTATACAGTCATGGCCAAAAGTTTTGAGAATGATACAAATATTAATTTTTACAAAGTCTACTGGTTCAGTTTTTATAATGGCAATTTGCATATACTCCAGAATGTTATAAAGAGTGATCAGCTTAACAGCAATTACTTGCAAAGTCAATATTTGCCTAGAAAATGAACTTTATCCCCCAAAACACATTTCAACATCATTGCAGCCCTGCCTTAAAAGGACCAGCTAACATCGTTTCAGTGATTGCTCCATTAACACAGGTGTGGGTGTTGATGAGGACAGGGCTGGAGATCAATCTGTCATGATTAAGTAAGAATGACACCACTGGACACTTTAAAAGGAGGCTGGTGCTTGGCATCATTGTTTCTCTTCTGTTAACCATGGTTATCTCTAAAGAAACACGTGCAGTCATCATTGCACTGCACAAAAATGGCCTAACAGGGAAGAGTATCGCAGCTAGAAAGATTGCACCTCAATCAACAATCTATCGCATCATCAAGAACTTCAAGGAGAGAGGTTCCATTTAGGGATGAGCGAACTTTTGAAAAGTTCGGTTCGGTTCACTTCGGCGAACTTTAGTGAAGTTCGGATACCTACGAACCGAACCTAAAACGAACCTTGCTGTAATGGCTGAATAATTGCTGCTACAATAATGGGAGTCTGATAGGGTATAGTTTCGTTTACTTGCAGTTGCTATTACAATGAAAAAAGTGGAAAAAATCCAAGTGACTTCAACAACGGCGACGCAAAATATACGCATATTTGAGAATTTACACTAATGCGTATGCTAATGCGAACATTCCCGCACAAATAACGAACATACAGTGTAGCGTTGTTAAAGGTACGCTACTTAACTGAATATGTACGCATTAGCGTACGCATACACTGCGTCTGCGAACATTCCTACTCAAGTAACGAACATACAGTCTAGCGTTGTCAAAGGTACGCCACTTAACTGAATATGTACGCATTAGCGTACGCATATACTGCGTCTGCGAACATTCCTACTCAAGTAACGAACATACAGTCTAGCGTTGTCAAAGGTACGCTACTTAACTGAATATGTACGCATTAGCGTACATTCTCAATAAATATGCGTATATTTTGCGTCGCCGTTATTTTAACCAGATTCGTCACGAACTTTCTGAAAATTCGGTTCGATGACGAACCGAACTTTTGGGAAAGTTCGTAACGAATCTGGTTCGTTACGGTTCGGTTCGCTCATCCCTAGTTCCATTGTTGCCAAAAAGGCTCCAGGGCGCCCAAGAAAGACCAGCAAGCGCCAGGACCGTCTCTTAAAAGTGTTTCAGCTGCGGGATCGGGCTACCAGCAGTGCAGAGCTTGCTCAGGAATGGCAGCAGGCAGGTGTGAGTGCATCTGCACGCACTGTGAGGCGGAGACTCTTGGGGCAAGGCCTGGTCTCAAGGAGGGCAGCAAAGAAGCCACTTCTCTCCAGAAAAAAACATCAGGGACAGACTGATATTCTGCAAAAGGTACAGGGAGTGGACTGCTGAGGACTGGGGTAAAGTCATTTTCTCTGATGAATCCCCTTTTCGATTGTTTGGGACATCTGGAAAACAGCTTATTTGGAGAAGACGAGGTGAGCGCTACCACCAGTCTTGTCTCATGCCAACTGTAAAGCATCCTGAAACCATTCATGTGTGGGGTTGCTTCTCAGTCAAGGGAATTGGCTCTCTCACAGTCTTGCCTAAAAACACAGCCATGAATAAAGAATGGTACCAGAATGTCCTCCGAGAGCAACTTTTCCCAACCGTCCAAGAGCAGTTTGGCGATCAACAATGCCTTTTCCAGCATGATGGAGCACCTTGCCATAAAGCAAAGGTGATAACTAAATGGCTCAGGGAACAAAACATAGAGATTTTGGGTCTATGGCCTTGAAACTCCCCAGATCTTAATCCCATTGAGAACTTGTGGTCAATCATCAAGAGACGGGTGGACAAACAAAAACCAACAAATTCTGACAAAATGCAAGCATTGATTGTGCAAGAATGGACTGCTATCAGTCAGGATTTGGTCCAGAAGTTGATTGAGAGCATGCCAGGGAGAATTGCAGAGGTCCTGAAGAAGAAGGGTCAACACTGCAAATATTGACTTGCTGCATTAACTCATTCTAACTGTCAATATAAGCTTTTGTTACTCATAATATGATTGCAATTATATTTCTGTATGTGATAAAAACATCTGACAAACACACATAAAAACCAGAGGGCAACCGATCATGTGAAAATATAATATTTGTGTCATTCTCAAAACTTTTGGCCATGACTGTAGTATACAATGAAAATTCAGTCATGAAGACAGAATGCATTGTATTAAATACTGTATATATAAAAGAATATACAATAGGAGTGTCACTAGCAGGGTTGCCAACCAGAGTTTTTCTTTTTTCTGGACAACTTATCCCAAAATCACGGATGGCCAACATTTTTTACAGACAAATTGGAAAACCATAATGAATGATGAAGATTATAAGTGATAGATGTCTATAGCTCAATATACTGATAATAACTCATTACCATCATTTACTGTGAGCTCTAAAATAATGATAATTACCACTAAATTAATTAAGTCAAGTAGCAGCAGCATCAAAAAAATCACGGACACATCAATTTTTTTTCATGGACACAGGAAAAAAGTCACCTATTTTTATGGACTGTTCAGAAATTTCTGGACGGTTGGCAACCCTGGTCACTAGTGAATAAGTAAATGAATAGTACATGTAGTAATGGATAGTACCTATGAGTACATATATGGTCACATGAACAAGGTAAGTTAATGTACAGGAGTCATCAAAAGAAATGCACCTCCATATGGGAGACTTAAGTGAAATACCAGAGAATGGAAGTATGATTCAATTTAGATTTAGTGTTTTGTTTTTTTGTTATTTATGAAGTCCAGCGTGACTTATTATTATATATTTGTTTCACACATAGGCCCGTGAACAAGGTCCGGGATGGGCTGAAACGTTGGCCGTTTTTGCAAAAAAAAAAAAAAACATCTGTGGATGAAACTCATAAGCAATTTATACTTAATCCATGTGCCATGATATTTCATTACATATTCCCATCTGGTGACATATTTCAATTTCAAATTCCCCAGTTCTGGCATTTCTCCTGCTACATAGGAATTCAAATTAGTTGTAGAGTCTGACGACGTTACAACTCATAGTCCTTCATAATGATCTCACTGAAGGAGGAGGGGGATGCCTAACATAATTCCTCTTGCCTGGAAAAGTCTAGTTTTATCAGGGAATGTTAAGCATTCATTTGTCTACAAAGCGTCCGGGAGTCTCTTTTAATTAATATGAAAAGCTTATCATGAAGTCCAAGTAATATAAGTTGTGTTTAAATTGTAGCAGACGTGCATGTGCTTTACATACCATAGTATATTGAAGGTTATTGTAATAACATGGTTTGACAAAGTGATTAACGGAAGACTGGTGATACAAGGGAACATTTTTCTATGGACAAACAGGTACCTATTAATTATTAAAATGTAAAACTTCATATAATATTTCTAAAAACAATGGCTTCAAAAGAACTAATGGGTCAATAACATTTTTTTCTTGCTAGAAGTGCATCATTTTGAAACACAGTTCAAGAAGGGATTTCCCTAACATCATCCTGTAACAATGAATACCAGATTACTGATTAACACATTTTTACATAGAGATCTGTATCTGAAGAGGTGAAAATTGCATGATGCTGTAGGTTGTTTTCCTGACATACCTTCTTGTGGACTTGCAGGCTCAGAGCTCAGTGGGTTTTCTGTGTACGTATAAGGCTACATTCACACGGCAGTAGTGTTTTGCGGTCAACACTCATACCGACCCATTTGTGTTCTGCATTTTGCAGACCGCACATGGTCACCACTATCATACAAAATGCCTATTCTTGTCCGCAATTGTGGACAAGAATAGGACATGCTCTATCTTTTTTGCGGGTCTGAGGAATGCCCAATTGAAATGAATGGGTCTACACCCTTTTTCCAAAATTCTGGAACGGATGCGCACTCGATACAGTCGTGTGAATAAACCCTTACATCTTTTATTTTCCCCACATAACTGCTCCTGCTTCTTCCTGACACTGACATGGCTGACATTCTTCAGATACGTACAGTGCCTTGCGAAAGTATTCGGCCCCCTGGAACTTTTCGACCTTTTGCCACATTTCAGGCTTCAAACGATATAACGAAAGATATAACATTTTAAATTTTTGGTGAAGAATCAACAACAAGTGGGTCACTATTGTGAAGTGAAACGAAATTTATTGGATCATTTAAACTTTTTTTATAATAATAAAACTGAAAAGTTGGGCGTGCAAAATTATTCGGCCCATTTACTTTCAGTTCAGAAAACTCACTCCAGAAGTTCATTGAGGATCTCTGAATGATCCAATGTTGTCCTAAATGACTGATGAAGATAAACAGAATCCACCTGTGTGTAATCAAGTCTCCGTATAAATGCACCTGCTCTGTGATAGTCTCAGGTTTCTGTTTAACCCCTTCACCCCCGGAGCTTTTTTCGGTTCTGCATTTTCGTTTTGCGCTCCCTGCCTTCAAACAGCCATAACGCTTTTATTTTTCTGTTCACATAGCTGTATGAGGGCTTGTTTTTTGCGGGACAAGTTGTACTTTCCAACGCCACCATTTAATATTGCATACAGTGTAGTGGGAAGCGGGAAAAAAATTCCAAACCGGGTGAAATTGCAAAGAAAACGCTATTCCGCTACAGTTCTACGGGTTTCTTATTTACAGCGTTCGATGTGCATTAAAACTGATCCATTACTTTAATTCTACTGTTCAGTACGAATCCGGCAATACCTAATATGTATAGTTTTTCCTGCGTTTTCATAGTGATAAAATAATTAGAAAGTTGCCCTTTTTTTTTTTTTCCTTGTCAAATCTTGACCCCTATAACTTTTTGGTATTTATGTGTACAGAGCTGTATAGGGGCTCATTTTTTGCGGGACGATCTGAAGTTTTTATTGATACATTCTGGGGTGTGTATGACTTTTTGATCACTTTTTATTTAATTTTTTTAGAAAAAAAAAGCGACAAAAAATGGCAAATCGCCATTTGGACGCTTTTTTCCGCCACACAATTCGCCGTATTGGAAATTTTTTTTTATATTTTAAAAGTACGGGAGTTTTCGGTCACGGTGATACCCATGATGTCTATATTTATTGTTATTTAGGTATTTATTTTTTACTTATACGGAAAGGGGGGTGATTTGAACTTTTACATCTTTTTTATTTTTTATATATTTTTTAACATTTTTTTTTATTTTTTTTTACTATTAGAAAGCTCAAATATGGGCTTATATATTGTGGCTTTTTTTTTTTTCTTTATGAGCAATTATGGATTCTATAGACTCAGAAATCCATGAGTTGCTCATTTCTTATCCTGGCCTGCCATCTAGTGGCCAGAATAAGAATTGCACTTTGAAAACTGTAATCCTCACCAGCGAGGATTACAGTTTTCATATGGTGTACAGACACCCCGATTGGCCACACGGGGTGTCTGTACACCACCCGGAAGCGAATGCTTCCGGGTTGAAACGCAACTAGATGCCGTGATCACGTGTGATCACGGCATCTAATCAAGCAGGAAGACGCCGCCGATGGCGGTAAGTAGCGGCAAGTCTCTGCTGTTAGAAACAGCAGAGACTTGCCGGCCATGACGCCCGCCGCACCCGCGAGCGGGCGCCATGTGCCCGCATCGCCTCAGCGCCGTACATGTACGGCGCTGGGCGCGAAGGGGTTAAAGCACAGAGAGCTTCATGAAGACCAAGGAACACACCAGGCAGGTCTGTGATACTGTTGTGGAGAAGTTTAAAGCCGGATTTGGATACCAAAAGATTTCCCAAGCTTTAAACATCCCAAGGAGCACTGTGCAAGCGATCATATTGAAATGGAAGGAGTATCAGACCACTGCAAATCTACCAAGACCCGTCCGTCCCTCTAAACTTTCATCTCAAACAAGGAGAAGTCTGATCAGAGATGCAGCCAAGAGGCCCATGATCACTCTGAACTGCAGAGATCTACAGATAAGGTGGGAGAGTCTGTCCATAGGACAACAATCAGTCCAACACTTCACAAATCTGGCCTTTATGGAAGAGTGGCAAGAAGAAAGCCATTTCTCAAAGATATCCAGTCTTGTTTACAGTTTGCCACAAGCCACCTGGGAGACACACCAAACATGTGGAAGAAGGTGCTCTGGTCAGATAACACCAAAATCGAATTTTTGGAAACATGCAAGACAATATGTTTCGCATAAAAGCGACACAGCTCATCACTCTGAACACCATCCCCACTGTCAAACATGGTGGTGGCAGCATCATGGTTTGGGCCTGCTTTTCATCAGCAGGGACAGGGAAGATGGTTAAAATCGATGGGAAGATGGATGGAGCCAAATATAGGACCATTCTGGATGAAAACCTGTTGGAGTCTGCAAAAGACCTGAGACTAGGACGGAGATTTATCTTCCAACAAGAAAATGATCCCAAACATAAAGCAAAATCTGCAAAGGAATGGTTCAAAAATAAACATATTCAGGTCTTAGAATGGCCAAGTCAAAGTCCAGACCTGAATCAAATTGAGAATATGTGAAAAGAGCTGAAAACTGCTGTTCACAAATGCTCTCCATCCAACCTCAAAGAGCTCGAGCTGTTTTGCAAGGAAGAATAGGCAAGAATTTCAGTCTCTAGATGTGCAAAACTGATAGAGACATACCCCAAGCGACTTGCAGCTGTAATCGCAGCAAAAGGTGGAGCAACAAAGTATTAATGCAAGGGGGCCGAATAATTTTGCACGCCCCACTTTTCAGTTTTATTATTACAAAAAAAGTTTAAATGATCCAATAAATTTCATTCCACTTCACAGTTGTGACCCACTTGTTGTTGATTCTTCACCAAAAATTTAAAATGTTATCTTTTTGTTTGAAGCCTGAAATGTGGCAATAGGTTGAAAAGTTCCAGGTGGCCGAATACTTTCGCAAGGCACTGTATGTATAACATGCTTTCTAAATAACAGTAATTAAATAATACTGAAAATAAATACAATGCAACAGCACTCTGCAAACCAAATAAAGTACAAAAATGCCATAGTAATATAAAATATGTTGATGCTAATGGTACATTCATTTAGTAAATTTGAGATTCTTGGCAAATATATTTTATACAAAATTATTTGGGCCCGTCTGGCGATCTCTGTAAGATGGGAACCTGACACTATTTCCTACCTGTTATGTGCCATAATGGCCTCCATAAAATTCAGGGGATGTTGGTTCCGCATGCATGCTGGGTCCATTCTGCCTTTTGCCATTTCTGATGCTTTAAAGGCCTCCACTAAATCCAGGGATGCAGGTACCAACATGCATGCCGAGCCCACTCTACACTCACCGGCCACTTTATTAGGTACACCATGCTAGTAACGGGTTGGACCCCCTTTTGCCTTCAGAACTGCCTCAATTCTTCGTGGCATAGATTCAACAAGGTGCTGGAAGCATTCCTCAGAGATTTTGGTCCATATTGACATGATGGCATCACACAGTTGCCGCAGATTTGTCGGCTGCACATCCATGATGCGAATCTCACGTTCCACCACATCCCAAAGATGCTCTATTGGATTGAGATCTGGTGACTGTGGAGGCCATTTGAGTACAGTGAACTCATTGTCATGTTCAAGAAACCAGTCTGAGATGATTCCAGCTTTATGACATGGCGCATTATCCTGCTGAAAGTAGCCATCAGATGTTGGGTACATTGTGGTCATAAAGGGATGGACATGGTCAGCAACAATACTCAGGTAGGCTGTGGCGTTGCAACGATGCTCAATTGGTACCAAGGGGCCCAAAGAGTGCCAAGAAAATATTCCCCACACCATGACACCACCACCACCAGCTTGAACCGTTGATACAAGGCAGGATGGATCCATGCTTTCATGTTGTTGACGCCAAATTCTGACCCTACCATCCGAATGTCGCAGCAGAAATCGAGACTCATCAGACCAGGCAACGTTTTTCCAATCTTCTACTGTCCAATTTCGATGAGCTTGTGCAAATTGTAGCCTCAGTTTCCTGTTCTTAGCTGAAAGGAGTGGCACCCGGTGTGGTCTTCTGCTGCTGTAGCCCATCTGCCTCAAAGTTCGACGTACTGTGCGTTCAGAGATGCTCTTCTGCCTACCTTGGTTGTAACGGGTGGCAATTTGAGTCACTGTTGCCTTTCTATCAGCTCGAACCAGTCTGCCCATTCTCCTCTGACCTCTGGCATCAACAAGGCATTTCCGCCCACAGAACTGCCGCTCACTGGATGTTTTTTCTTTTTCGGACCATTCTCTGTAAACCCTAGAAATGGTTGTGCGTGAAAATCCCAGTAGATCAGCAGTTTCTGAAATACTCAGACCAGCCCTTCTGGCACCAACAACCATGCCACGTTCAAAGGCACTCAAATCACCTTTCTTCCCCATACTGATGCTCGGTTTGAACTGCAGGAGATTGTCTTGACCATGTCTACATGCCTAAATGCACTGAGTTGCCGCCATGTGATTGGCTGATTAGAAATTAAGTGTTAACGAGCAGTTGGACAGGTGTACCTAATAAAGTGGCCGGTGAGTGTATACCTCTATACTAAGAGCAGACTATGGCTCTATACTTACACTGATTAAAATCAGCCTATGGGACAGGCTGGTCAGGAGTGCATGACTAAATGGAGTACAGAGATCGCCTTGACGTTTGGCAGACGGGCCCAAATAATTTTGTACAAAATATATTTGCCAAGAATCTCAAATTTACTAAATGAGTGTAGCATTAGCATCAAAATATTTTATATTACTATGACATTTTTGTACTTTATTGTGTTTGCAGAGTGCTGTTGCATTGTATTTATTTTCTTTTCTTTGTGTATCTAGCCATAGCAACATGCACCTGCACACTGGGATGTGCTGACTGACCCCCCCTTTTTGAAATAATACTGACCACCGATACTACAGTGATGCTGTGGAGGATAGGCTATCATATGATAATTCTGAAAAAAAACCTTTAATGACCAGACACTTTTTGGGCTACCATGCTAAATTTTGTGACTTTGTATCTGACACATCATTTTTTACACCAATTTGACACCAATTGACACCAAAATTAATGATCACAATGCATTCCCTATATTGTGTTGCTCGGTTTGATATAGAATATGAATAGTTATACATGAAAGTGGTGATGGTTTTGGTTGGTGTTGGTGTTTATTCATTTCTCTTATTTATATAAATGTTTATATATATATATAAATTTATATACTTCAATATATTTTTCACACGTATCCTCCAACAGACCATTAAGAGACCTGTAGGGGACATTCACACTTTTTATTTAGTTATTTATTTATTTATTTACTTTTTCATTATAACTGGGGCATATAGAGGAGCCCTAGTTATAGGGCAAAACAGCCTCCCTGTGGGGGCATAGTATATGTGCAGAGTTAATACAGTCTGCCAATAGCTCTACTGTGCCTGAGAAAGCCTGGTCATCACATGATCTCCAGATCCAACAGAGGAAGCAACATAGCAGATTTTTCTATTCACTGCAGGAAGGCATAAGAAAGAAAATTGCATTGCAAGCTAAATGAGGCAGCAGTGGTCCAGGCTGTCTAGTCATATTCAGTAAATGTCAGCAGACAGCTTGGACACTGACACTCAGGAAGTCAGGGGTGCTCCCCTTCCTTGCAATGGGTATTTTGGGTGGTGATGGGCCCCATAGGGCTATCGGCCCTGGGTCTACCACCCCAATTGTCTCTATTACAATCCGCCTTTGCTCTACAAATCAGAGTATGCAGGGTAATTACCTGTCCTTTCCTGTCTTAGGGAGTAACCAGGGGCAGCCAGGCCATAGACCCTACAGGGAAATTTCCGAGTGGACTGATGCCCAGAGTGGCTACCCAAGCCCTCCTCATGGCCGCCAGCAGGGTACATAACAATCTGATGCTCTCAGTATTAATTACTACCTCTTTTGTGACTACCTGCCCAGTAGTTTCACAAAGCTCAACTACTGTATATAGGAAAAATCTTTTTGAGCCCTAGCCACCATGGCTAACAAGTATCTAGTGGATTCTCCATCTTTAAAGTATTTTGTTTGACAAAAAAAGTTTATTATCTGCAGTGTGTAGGAGATGTTGTCTAAAGTGTCTCTGGGTTTCCATGCAATTTGCCTTAATACTTCAGAGGGGGACTCAATAAATAAACATCCTAAAACAGTATAAATGCTCTAATTTTAGTTCTGTGGACGCTAATTTTCGCATGCAAATCTGAGGTCATTGTTTAGTCTATATTTATGTAAAAGAATTTTTGAAGAACTGTTACAGTGTCACTCCCCCATCCACTAATTACATCCAAAACATGTGCATACATATAGAGCCATAAGAATAGATGTTCCAGAATTGTTATCACATGGAGAATGCATGAAGCTATTAAAACAGGCATTTCAGGAGAGTTGGCAGGTCCTCTTTAAGTATATATAAACTATAGGTTACAATGGTCCAAGGGCTGACATTCCAAATTTTCACACTGTTGAATATGATTAATCTCTATTAAAACATCACTTTTATTATTTTATGCTCAATTAAATCTGCTGGTGTACAGCGACAGAAAGTATTTGAGGGTGGGATTTGAAGTAAGAATGTATAAATATTCCTATAGCTTTTCTAAATAGTTATTAGGAGTCAGCAAGTATTGATAATGCCCTCATCTAGTACTACACCACATTTACACCAGAGGTGTAAATAGGTACCAGTGAATTGGTTGCAGCTCCATCACAAATCAGAAGTATCTGATAATATCTTAAAGATTCTGTAGGGAGTAAAATACCATCTATACACAATCTTGAGGCAGTTTCTAAATGATTGTTACACCTTAAAACATTTTGACAGCATTAAAAGCATATTTCCATTGCTTGTCTGAGAAATTAGAGTAAGTCCTGGTGCAAAATAGCTCCAATGTTTTTTTAAGCAATGGATCTTCATTTAAAATTATTCTTACTGCAGAAAGACATATTCCTGACTAGGGAGTTAGGATTATTGAGATATTTGTCTACAATATTAGGGGTAATACATTCAAAGGCAAATTAGTGGAGCTGAGTAAGTGATTTGAAGGTATTTAAAAAAAATATGAGAGTGATGTGAGAGTAAAAAAGGGAACTAGAGAAGAACCCTCCCATAAATCCTGAGGGGAAAAGTTAACCTTCAGTCATCCAATTGGAAAGGGATAAGTCGGGAGGATGAGTTTGAATATGAGTGTTTGAATTGTACAGTACAGCGGTCCATACATCTTTTATATAGTATAGGGTAGTACATATATGTAAGGCTGTATGAGCCGATAAAAATATTAAGTGCATTGGAGTGTATAAAGTATCAGGGCTATGATTGGATGAGCGGTACAAGTTCTAGAGGATAATATAGAAGGGGCAGAAAAGAGTTACATTAGGGAATGTTGTAGACCTGCTTAAATTGATGTGTTTTTAGGACATGCTTAAAACTGTGGATGTTGGGCATAAATTTGATAGTACAGGGCAGTGCATTCCAGAGAACTTGTGAAGCACAAGTAAAGTCTTGTATACAGAAGTGAGAAGTTTGAATTACAGAGGATGTCAGTCTGAAATCAGAGTGAAGCGCATATGTAGGATGGTAGACAGAGATGAGTGAGGAGGTATAGGGCGGTACAGCACCGTTAAGAGCTTTGTGGGTGAGAGTTTAAATTGCATTCTAAATTGAATGGGCAACCAGTGCAACCAGCAAAAGTGATCTCTTGTCTGAATACCTGGGTACCGTACCTTGCTTGTCTACCGATTCTGCTCTTTGACGCCTGCTCCGACCTTGGAGCTGTGACCTACGTAGACTACACACAAACTCTGCCTGCCCCAACTTTGAATTACTATTTGGAATATGCAAGTACTCAGCCTGGCCTGACTTTGGACTGTGTTAAGATCATGCTTTTGCCTGAGTCCTTGGTGCTTCGCACTGGTGTCTCTGACCACTGTGGGTCAGCAGCCAACTATGGTACAACATGACTACTGCAGGAGGTAGCAGCCTGGCTGGTTCCCTGCAGCAAAGTCCAAATCCTTGTATAGGGATTAAAGAGTGAATAACAGGGAACCACCAGGACAATGCCATTGGGTTTATCCCAAAGTCAAACTAGTTAGTTGGCAAAGTGGGTCTATACCCACTGCCTGTTACATAAATGGAAATAAAAATGTACAAATTTGTTAGCTATCATCTGTGGATTTATCAAATAAATAGGGAATAAAGTTAGCTGCCCTAACTTTAATTTTATTGGAAAGAGGTTTGCTAGCTTTATTGCCTGAGCTGTAAAACTGGGATTAAGATTTCCTTAGATGCAATTCATTTTGTGTTGCATAAGGACATACAACTCAAGTATTCATCATTGTTTTAGAACTGAGTTTTTCAGCCTTCACTGAGAGGTATGGGTTAAACTGATTTTGGATTGATATAGAAATGGGTGCATGATCGGACCAGGTTAGAAGGTCTGTAGTGGAATAAAGGATCTTTTGTAATAGCCACTTATCCACTAGGATTATGTCAGTGTGGGAACAGGAGTTGTGTGGACGAGGGAGAAAAGTGTAATCCAGTTTGGAGATATGAAGAATATGGAGGGAGTGGTCCCTGTGGTCTGGGGGCTCCTGTCAAGAGTAGGGTAAACCACTTTATTGAAATCTCCACATACAATGGTTGATTCTTTTTATAACGGGGTTAAACTGTTGATAAGATGTGGGAAGAATTTAATACGAGAACTATTGGGAGCATAGACCATAACTAAAGTAAATGGGCAATTATTTATTGTACAGGTGAGTATTAAATAATGACCTTCAGCAACCATGTGAGAGGAGCTAAGTTTAAATAAAATTATGTTTTAATGGCAATCAACATTAACGCTCTTTTGTGCGTTGCTTTAGCAAAACACATATGTGGAAACTGCTTATTATGTATCCTAAAGTTATCACATTTGAGGCTTTTAGCCTCTCTCCATAAGGATTACAGGGGCTATTTAGACTTTGCCATTTAAAGATCTCGATGACCATAATTGTACATTAAAAAGTTTGCTTAGTCTAAAGCTTAGATAATCAAAAGCATAATATTGTCTATAGCAGGGATCAAGAAACTTCTGGCACTCCAGCTGTTCTGAAACTACAGCTCCCAGAATCCTTCTTTCACTTCAGGTGGAAGTTAGAAGAACAGCCAAGCAATTGTACATGCTGGAAGTTTCACAGTATCTAGAGGGCTGAAGGTTGCTGATTCCTGGTCTATAGTATAGCATCATAAGATATAAAAGGATCACTGTAGTTATTGGGGCAAAACATAGTTAAAAACCCATGGGGTCTACATGTAGTCACGAAGTAACAAAACATAAGAACATTTAGTAAATCTAGTTGAACTCAATGTAAACATAAAACAAATAAAAGGAAATGTGTGACCAACATTTTATCTGCCAGTTACAACCAGATAGCAACGCATATCCTTTTTTCTAATCTGTTTTTATTTTCTGATTACAGATTTTTTTATTCTCTTTTCTGAACATGATTATGGGGGCTGCCATATTTCCTGAGCTGTTCTTAACAGAATTTAGAAAGCATTAAGAGAATAGCTTTATGGTAGCTTTATGTAGCCATAGACACAATTGTCTGGTGGGGACCTCATTGACTTCTATGGGCAGTTTGCCTGAGGTATAAAACAGAAGTATGGTCATAGTCTCTCAGATGGCCAGCACCAATGTTATTGATACATACTACAGTAGTATAAAAGGAGTTTGTGCATGTGGCACAGGAGTTGGTAAACCTGCTCATTCTACGGTATGGTGTATTACTTCTCTTACAAATGGAAATGTCCTGGAATGTTTTTGTAGCCCTATAGTGGTTCTAGCAATTTAAGGTTGTTGAGGACATCTACAAGATGCCAAATAGAGGTAACACCAACAAAATAGGACTGTCCCATGAATGTCCTGAACTAACTGCTTACTTAACCCTTTGAGCCCCGGAGGTTTTTTCGGTTTTGCGTTTTCGTTTTGCGTTCCTTGCCTTGATACAGCCATAACTTTTTTATTTTTCTGTTCACATAGTTGTATGATGGCTTGTTTTTTTGCAGGACAAGTTGTACTTTCCAATGCCACAATTTAATATTGCATATGGTGTAGTGGGAAGCGGGAAAAAAAAATCCAAATCGGGTGAAATTGCAAAAAAAAATAATGCAATTCCGCCACAGTTTTACGGGTTTTTTATTTACAGCGTTCGATGTGCGTTAAAACTGACCAGTTACTTTCATTCTACTGGTCAGTACGAATCCGGCGATACCTAATATGTATAGTTTTTCTTGCATTTTGATAGTGATAAAAAAATTATAAAGTTGGACATTTTTTCCCCCCAGTTCTTGACCCCTATAACTTTTTGGTATTTTTGTGTACGGAGCTGTATGGGGGCTCATTTTTTGCGGGGCGATCTAAACTTTTTATTGATACCATTCTGGGGTGTGTATGACTTTTTGATCACTTTTTATTTAATTTTTTTTTAAAAAGCAACAAAAAATGGCGAATCGACCATTTTGACGCTTTTTTCCGTTTTGCTTTTTCCGTATGGGAAATATTTTTTTTTTATTTTTATAATATGGGCGTTTTCGCACACGACGATACCCATGATGTCTATTTTTAAAATTTTTTAATACTTTTATTTTTATTTTCGGGAAAGGGGGGTGATTTGAACTTTTACTTATTGCGGTATCTGACATTAATATTAAGGTCTATAATAAAAAAAAAATCATACTTACCTTATCCATTTGATCGTGAAGAGCCCGCCTCTGCCATCTTGATTGTAGATAAAGCACAAAATCTCACACGGAGTGAGGTGACATCATACTGTACGTCACCGCACACGAGATTTCACAAGGGATTTTCAATCAAGATGGCGGCAGTGGGCTTTTTGCACTCAAACTAATGAGGTGAGTATGATTTTTTTTTTAATTGATTACCATGAAGCATGGAAAATTGAGCTTCATGATGAATCAATTTTTCCCTGAAATTCTGATTGAAGTCCACTTTGGACAGTTCAATTAACTTAACACTACTTATGGGAAGTTTGTAAAGAAAAAGCCATACTTGGACAAGAAGAAAAAAAGGTCGACGAAGTCTAAAATTAGCAATATGACATGAATAAACATTTAATAAATTAACCTCACAGTCATTAGTGGTCAGATTTTAGGAAATAATATCGATGACCTACCTGGAGAATAGGGACCGACTCCCGGGACCCCTGACAATCAGCTGTTAGATGAGTTTGGGCACTCCGTGAGTGCCTTGGCCTCTTCCTAGGCCAGTGACATCACCGTGCATTGGTCACATGGCCTATTTGCAGCTCAGCCCTATTGAAGTGAATGGGGCTGATCTGCAATACCAAGCATAGCCTCTATTCTATTTATGGCTCTGTGCTTGGTAAGCTGCAGGAAGTCCGATTGGCTGAGGGTGCCTGAGGATAGGTCATCATTATCATTTCCTGGATAACCCCTTTAACTTTATTAAGAACTTGTGGAATGGGCTTCAAGGCCAGGAAGGCTTGTCTGGGATGGACAGGCATATTTGATAGATATCATATTAGCTGCCATACATATTCTGATGTTATGGGGGCATGGCCTGGCCAGGGAGCGTGATGGCAGCTTAGCTCTAGTGCTCCTCCCAGGCTTCCTGCAAAAGCGACTACCACAGCAATCTCACAAGCATTACTTGTCTCCAATCTGGACAGGAATACTTCCTTACCACCAAGAATGACGCGGAGGGGTGAGAAAGAAGCCCCAAAACTCTCAACAGCATTTTTCCAGCATGCGGGAAACGGCAAGCGAGACGCCGTGATGGCGGGAACAAAAGCGCATGAAACTTCGGAGAGAGAGACAGCACGGAGACACTCGCTCCTGCCGCATCACCACCTATCCATGCAGAGGACTCCACATCAGACTCGTTCCAGCTCCTCATCGCCGTGAACACAATCTATCACAGCGCAAATTGGGCAGAAGAGAAGTGGACATAACAAAACAAGTGCGCCATCTTACCCTGCCAAGGATCATTGTCAATGGGGACAAAACTGAACTGAAGACAACGGAATGCTCCTGAAAGCATTCCATTCCGTCTTCAGACCGGAGAACAAACCGCAGCATGCTGCGGTTTTCTCTCTGGTCCAAGCATCCGCACCAAGACGGATCCGGAATGACCCCCAATGCAAGTCAATCGGGACGGATCCGTTTGGTGTGACACACCAGTAATCCGGATCTGTCCTCCATTGACTTGCAATGGGGGGTCATTCTGGATCCGGCTACACAGAAATACATACAGAGATACATACAGACATACATACATACATACATACATACACATACATACTCACATACTCCAGGCAGGGACGCTGGCAGCATGTCTTCACCCAGCAGAGGGCGCTGTGGGGAATCGTCATCACTGCGCGCAGGAGGCGCGTGAAGACGTGCTGCCGGTGTCCCGGGCTGGAGTATGTAAGTATGTATGTGTTTGTGTGTGTATGTCTGTATGTATTTCTGTCCCAATGTCTGTCAACATGTGTGGGGCCGGAGCGCTGCTCCGGCTCCACACATATATCAGAACTGCAGCACGGATCCGGCACCTAAAGGGTGCCAACGGATCCGTGCTGCCGCTAGTGTGAAAGAGGCCTTAAAGCAGACTTACAGATATAGATGAACTAAAATTGCCTCTGATAACTCTGATAACACATACAGTATAACAGTGTCAAAATGGTTAAAATTGATGGGAAGATAAATGGAGCCAAATACAGGACCATTCTGGATAAAAACCTGTAATCGCAGCAAAAGGTGGCGCAACAAAGTATTAATGCAAGGGGGCCGAATAATTTTGCACGCCCAACTTTTCAGTTTTATTATTACAAAAAAGTTTAAATGATCCAATACATTTCGTTCCACTTCACTATTGTGACCCACTTGTTGTTGATTCTTCACCAAAAATGTAAAATGTTATATCTTTTTGTTTGAAGCCTGAAATATGGCAAAAGGTTGAAAAGTTCCAGGGGGCCGAATACTTTCACAAGGCACTGTAGGTCACGCTGAATGTAACTGCACTAACATGAAGCATAGGTAGCTACATTTAAATGTATTTCATATTCAAAATACAATGGAGGGAACACATCATGAGGATAATATTTGAAGTCAGTTTTGCTTACAGATGCAGCCAAACTAAACTTGATGGTTAACGCGTTAAGTAAAAAATGGCACAAAAAGGTTAACTAACTCTTTCAATGTATTTCAATGGCTTTTGTCACAAGATGGCACGAGATGACACTTTCGCAGGGCACTGTATGTATAGACCTTCATGAACTTCTACATAACCTAAAAATTTAATATCACAATACCAAATTTAAAGGTCTACAAGTATAAAACAGACCAGGTTCATTTATTGAAGACACTTGTTTGTTAGTAACTGTTGGTTTAGTAATAATACAGTACATATTATTATTACTACTGATAATAGGCAATACACAGTTATATATTGTTTCATAGCCTTTATCAGGCATCAGCATATGAAATGGAGATAATTGACTGATTAACAATTGTACATCACCAATGAAAGTCAGTCCCTCTGTTGTGGTTATGTGAAGGCTTTTAACAGTTTGACCCATCTGTTATATTGCCAGAAATATTAAAAAAAAACAACAGAAGAAAACAACAATTTATGGAAACTTAACCACCATAAACAGTTCCTTCTAGAGTCAGACTGGCCCACCATAGAACCAGAGGATCTTCTGGAGGGACTAGGCTCTGACACCATAATGGACCCCAAAGATCCAGGAGAAAAAAAAATCATGTGCCTGCTTTTGGAGCGAATTACTTGCTACTAAGCTCTTTTTTTTCTTCTGCTTCAAAACGTATTAAACGTTATTGATGATACAGGGGATGGGTCTCGAGAATAATTTCCTCTGTCAGGTTATTCTGCCACAGATGTACGTTAGAGAAGTCTCTGACTGGTTGTGAGTGGTAATCTCTGTACAAGCAATGGTAGATAGCTGAACTCACTAATATCCCATAGGTTGTGGTACCAGTTGCATGTGTAGAGCCAGTGAGCAGGATGCAAATGGAGATGCTTTGGTAGTTTATTGAAATTAACATGTAAAGGGCATTAGAGGTCAAAACAAATGCTCTCTCCAGCTCTGTGTCTGTTGCAGAAGTAAACACCCCAGGAACAGAGAAAACAGGAACTGATGTCACAGAAAAGGAGGAGTGAACAGAGAGTAAAGGCATATGGGAGTTACATATACATTCAGAAAACCTATAACAAGAATGACCACATGGTGGCAGCATTACATAATATGGTAATTATACAATAACACAAAATAGGCAATTAATGATAATGGAGAAAATAAATGCTGGGACAGCACACAGGTGCTAGGAACTCCAGTGTGACTCTGGATGAGTAGAAAAGCGGATGCGTGGTACTCGCTGGACTATCACAGTCTTATGCCTCGTTGACACGTCAGTGTTTTGGTCACTGTTTTCCATCAGTGATTGTGAGCCAAAACCAGGTGTGGCTCTAAATACAGAACAGATGCAGATCTTTCCCTTATACCTTATGTCTGTGGAGGCTCCAATCCTGGTTTTGGCTCACAATCACTGATGGAAATTAATGACCAAAACACCTACGTGTCAATGAGGCTTAATCTAGGCACATCACAATACATAGGAGTGTGAAACTCACCCCCATTCACCTGAGGTTCTGGTGGTCAGGGCATCAATTGAAAGTCTTGGAAAAGACACTTGTCTACTCTTAGGATTGAATGGATTATGCACAGGAAAGGGGAGGAAAAGATTCCAAAAAAGGTGATCTTCCATAATTTCTGAAGACATATTTGCTTATAATGTGTCGGTTCCTATTGGTGTATGTGTTTTATCCTTCATGATTTTGTTCTGTTTTCCACAATGTGCTAGCAGTTCTAGGAACCCTATTGTGAAGTACTTATTAAAACAAACTGTATTATTTTATTTATATCATAAAATAGAGTTCAACCCTGTCCATTGTAAGAAGGGAAAATAGGGAGAAGCAAAGATTGAATACGGAATATCTTAGCATAAAAGTTGCGCAGGATGTTACTGGTTGACAATAGGAAAAACCTCAGACAGGAAAAATAAGGTGTGTTGTCTCAGATCTACAATGTACCATTTTTATACACAAAACTGGAAAATCACTTATGTTAACTACCGTAGTTCTGAGCATTTTTCTAAACAATTTCAGCGTCTAGTTCATTGTCCTCTTATCATTCGAGACATGTCTATGACAATAACTTCCTTGGAAATAAAATATATCTAATTATATTTTGGAATGACCAGGACAAAAAAATTTAAGGGAAACATTTCAGAACATTTTCTACTATTCTGTCATGGTAGAAAGTGACATTTGCTTTAACCCTCTAAAAAGAAATTAGAAAAGTCACTGTGTCAGTGAGTGATTCCATTTTAGTTTTAACTGCAAAATGTTTTCTGGAATGTATGTACTTTATTTATGTATTAATCATTTTTAATACACATGCTCTTAATATCAGTGCTGTTTAATAATCTGTGCAGTAGAATTGTATCGCTCATGGATCAATCTTGTGTAATTTGCCCATCAGCCAACTTAAAGGGTTTTTCTGGGAGTAGAATATTGAATATCCTCAGGACAGGTTATTAGTACCGGATTGTGGGGATCTGACAACTGGCAACCCCACAGATCAGCTGTTTTTACCAATATATATTTATAGAAGTTTTTTCAAAAACAGAACTATAAAACCACACATGAAAACGTCTGACTCAGATAAACACCTATGCAGGGTCTAATCAACAGTTGTTCATGTTAATAAATGTGCCAATGCAATCATTAGAGCATCAATACCAAAAGGAAAACTGTAAAAACAACAGTAAAGCAATAAAATAAGCAAGAAAGTTGAAGGAAAAGGAAACACAAATGTAAAAAGAATACAAATAAAATGAATGTCACTTTCTAGTATAAGGGAAAAAGTGTAATTAGTAGCAGGTATATGATATTGCCATGTTAACAAATAAGAGAAGATATGATGAACAGGGAGAAGTGAAACAGGAGGAAGTATGAGCAGGGCTGGGACAAGGTATTTTGGCACCCCAGGCAGAGCAGGCAAATTGCACACACCGCCCCCCCCCCCCCCCTCAAAAATCAAATTTAAAGTGACCTGATTTTCTTTTTTTCTTTTAAAACTCTTTTTATTGTTTTTTTTATGTTAAGCATTACAGAAAACCAAAGGTCTACAAAGACACATAATGAACGATATAACATAATCCATCAACATGTCATGCTGATTTTAGGAAATTCCACATTTCAAGACCTGCAATGCATTTCAAAGATCAAGAAACAAAGTGCAATTAGTGAAGGCCAAGGGGGAAGGGAAGACAAGGAAAGAGGGGGTTAGGTGGAATTAGAGAGGTCCATTTGCCATATAGTAACATTGAAGAGTTCCTTATGGTCTAAATTAAATTAGTAATGAATTAATCTATGAGTCTCCCTAGGTGAAGGTATTTTCAGAAAGAGAGAATATATATGTAGAGATATGTGACTATAGAGACAAAGAGGCAGTACAATGTGCGAGGACTAAGGGTTATAGATAGTGGTATACAGAGAGTAAAAATGATAACTACTCACGTAGCAAATCGTCGGAATTGTATCCATGGATACCAAAAAGATTTGAATACGTGATGAGATCTATTCTCCCAACATGCTAATTCTTCCTAACGAAATAAAGAATCCACTTTTTCTATCCACTGGGTGAGTGTTGGAGGAGATTCTGCCTCCCAAAATGTTGGAATTGAGATTGTGGCAGCTGCTAAAAGCTGTTTTAGGAGTGTAAGAGTGTTTTTTGGAATTTTATTTGGAAACAGTTGCAGTAAGCATATTTCAGGGTTATGAGAAAGTGAAAGGCCTGTAAATCGGTTAATCTGCGTGATTATAGAAATCCAGTAAGGTTGTATACGATGGCAGGTCCAAAACACATGAAAATATGTTCCTGGAAGTTGTCGGCATCTCCAACAAGTTGGAGGATAGTTAGGGTTATATTTATTTAGTAAGACTGGTGTGAGGTGCCATCTAGTCAGTACCTTATAGTCACTTTCCTGCATTCTCACGCATCTAAAAGGACTTTTTGGATGCCAGGAAGAGTCTTTGAAGTTTTGCTTGTGAGAATTGCCTATTTAGATCAGATTCCCAAGCTTTAATAAAGGTATGGGTCGAATCTTCAGGAGGGGATAGCAATAATTTACTGCATGTAGATAGCACCTTTTTTGGGGGGTTTTGTTGGGCAAGAAAGGATTCAAAGTTGGTCATTGTTCTTTCAGGGTATTTATGTTGTGAAAGTTGTTTAGCAGATAACTTGAGTCTATTATACATCAGTAGAGATAATGATGGGCACTTTAATTGTTCTGACAGCGTCTGGTAGGAAGGAAAACCATCAGGTGATAGTAATAAATCAGGACTATCAGTATTAAGTTTTAAGTCTTTAGGTAAAGAGTCATGGTGTGAAGGGTCAGTGTTCATGCAAAGGTCTTTAATTTGTAGTAAAGGAGAGGGGTAAGGGGAGCATGTAGAAACGCACAAGATCAGAACTCCAAATCCTCCATGTTTCTTGGGTAAGTGCATTACTTAGGGGGGGAAGGGTTTTTGAATCCATAAAGATGAGTAGTCTTAATTGGAAGCGTAAAATGTCCTCTTCTATCTTAATCCACGTTTTTTCGGAGGGCCTTCTTATCCAGTTGACTATTCTGTTAAGGTGGACTGCTTGTGCAAAAATTTGCGGTGCTAGAAGGTCAGTGCCACCAAATAGTCTCGGTAACTGGAGTGTCGAGTATTTAATCCTAGGTTTTTTTGAGTTCCAGATATCTTTGGAAAAGATTTTGTTCACAGAGGAATAAAAGGAGATAGGGATCAGTAAAGCCTGCAATAATTATGTAATTTTTGGCCAAATAAGACATTTCGCAATGCTCTTACGACCAAACCAAGAGATGTATGGAGTTGGCCATTTAGATAGTATATCCGAAATCTCATCTAATAGAGGTGGGAAGTTATTCTTACATAATTGAGTAGGATCAGAGGATATCTTGACACCAAGAAATGTTATATTTGGTTGGGACCAATCAAAGAGAGACATGGAGGAGAGGAGAGATGAAGTGTGTGTGGGAAGAGAGATATTGAGGGCTTGAGATTTACTCATGTTGATTTTAAAGTTTGAGATCTTTCCAAAATCTGTAAATAAGCTTTCCACTATAGGAAGAGATTCTGAAGGATTTGTAAGGAGTAAGGCTACTTTCACACTAGTGGCAGGCCTGATCCGGCAGGTGAAGGGTGCTGCCGGATCAGGCCTACCGCAGCGACATGTGTGGAGCCGGAACCGCGCTCCGGCCCCACACATGTCACACAGTACATATATACACACACACAGACACACACACATATACACAGACAAATACACATACATACATACTTACATGCTCCTGGCAGGTCTTCAGAGCGACGGAGGAACAGGATGGCTCACACAGGTGATGATTCCCCACAGCGCCCTCTGCTGGGTGCCTGGTGGAATCGTCACCTGTGCGCGCCATCCTGTCCTGTCTTCAGTTCAGTTTTGTCCCCATTGACAATGAATGGGGACAAAACGGAAGCGTTTTATTCCGGTATTGAGCCCCTATGACGGAACTCAATACCGGAATTTTAAAACGCTAGTGTGAAAGTAGCTTTACAATAGGTCATCTGCGTATGCTGCAGCCTTGTGCTCCCTATCTCCACAGCTATCTTGAAGTGACCTGATTTTCTAATGAAGAGATTAAAACACATTTGAAAAGAAAAAGCCAAGGGCACATCCAGTGACTTACAGGTGATGTCTCCACAGATTTTAATTGTTCATCACTTTTCCATTTGGTCCAGACCATTACAAGCAGTGCACTACCCCTTCTGCAATATAAGGCTACTTTCACACTAGCTTTCCGGCCCCACACATGTCACATACACAGTACCATATACATATACATACACACACATACACATAAACACATACATACTTACATACTCCAGGCAGGCCGCACGTCTTTACACCCAGGAGGCTCGCAGCTGTGACGATTACCCACAGCACCCTCTGCTGGGCGCTGTAGGGAATTGCCATAGCGGCGCCCCTCGTGGGCATGAAGACGTGCGGCCTGCCTGCCTGCCTGGAGTATGTAAGTATGTATGTGTTTATGTGTATGTGTATGTATGTCTGTATGTATGCCTGTATGTATGTCTGTATGTGTAGGTGACGGATCCGTCCTGAACTCCATTGAAAGTCAATGGCGGGCGGATCCGGTTACCATTGTGGTCACACCAGACGGATCCGCCCCCATTAACTTGCATTGGGGGTCATTCCGGATCCGTCTTGGTGCGGATGCCTGGACCGGAGAGCAAACCGCAGCATGCTGCGGTTTGTTCTTCGGTCTGAAGACGGAACGGAATGCTTTCAGGAGCATTCCGTTGTCTTCAGTTCAGTTTTGTCCCCATTGACAATGAATGGGGACAAAACTGAAGCGTTTTATTCCGGTATTGAGCCCCTATGACGGAACTCAATACCGGAATTTTAAAACGCTAGTGTGAAAGTAGCCTAAGATGACACTAGTATTACTATATAGCACATATTGGCTAGATATTGTGCCAAATAATAATAATGCCCTAACAGTATCCTCCCATTAGTAATAAGCATATGATATCAGTGGAGAGTGGCCCTAACAAAACAATAGGCACTTCCTGGGCTCTGTGGCCAACTTGGGTATGGGAGGGGAATTAGGGGTATGAGAGAGCCTCCTGATGCAGGGTAATTATGCAGAGTGGGAATGTGACAAGCAAAGTGACCAAATTGAAAGAAAACTCGACCTGGTGCCATCATCCCAGCCGCACATTTCCTCAAATCTGCAGAGGTGGTCAACTTTATCTCCCTATTGTTGAAGGGATGGAGGTTCGGGAACTCTCCATTTAAGCGGGGTAAGTAATTTAGTGGCTTGGAGAAGCCAAGTTGCAAGACCTCTTTTAGAAGGATGCAAGTGATCTGTAGGTAACCATAAGAGGACTTTTTCAGAGTTATAGTTGTATTTTTTTAATCAGATAACTTTTTATTAATTTCTAAATTTTTTACAAAGACATCAAAAAACAAAACACATCCCACATACACACACCCTCATTTTTCCTAAACCCACTCCTCAAGGAAAAAGAAATACAGTTTCCATTTCTGGGCTATTAGGCTACTTTCACACTAGCGGCAGCCCGGATCCGGCAGGTGAAGGGTGCCACCGGATCCGTGCTGCCGCAGGGACATGTGTGGGGCAAGAACCGTGCTCTGGCCCCAAACATGTCACACAGAACATACACACACATATATACACATACAAATACACATACATACTTACATGCTCCCGGCAGGTCTCCACAGCACAGTACAGGAGCCCTCTGCTGGGCGCCGCCGGGTGGAATCGTCCTATGTGTGCGCCGTCCTGCTCCTCCTGCGCTATGGTGACCTGCCAGGAGCATGTAAGTATGTATGTGTATTTGTATGTGTATATGTCTGTGTATGTTTATGTGTATGTCTGTATATGTGTATGTCTGTATGTATGTCTGTATGTGTGTGTGTGACGGATCCATCATGAACTCCATTGAAAGTCAATGGAGGACGGATCCGTTCACCATTGTATCACACCAAACGGACCCGTCCCCATTGACTTTAATTGGGGGTCATTCCGAATCCGCCTTGGTGCGGATGCCTGGACCAGAGAGCAAACCGCAGCATGCTGTGGTTTGCTCTCCGGTCTGAAGACGGAACGGAATGCTTCTAGGAGCATTCCGTTGTCTTCAGTTCAGTTTTGTCCCCATTGACAATGAATGGGGACAAAACTGAAGAGTTTTATTCCGGTATTGAGCCGATAGGACGGAACTCAATACCGGAATTATAAAACGCTAGTGTGAAAGTAGCCTTAGTCTCCTAGCTTAAAGGGAATATGTGCTGGGCACCTCACTGGGAGTATACTTACCTGCTCCTGGTCCCCACACCACTGCTGCTGCTTCTCTCCATGCAAGGATGAAAACATACGGTGTCGGGGGGAGCAGCCAATGGCAGGTGGGGACGAGCCTCCCTAGCATCACCCGCGATGCTAGGGAGGCTCGTCCCCATCCCTGTCTGCCATTGATTGCTCCCCCTCCCCCCCGACATTGGATGTTTTAATTCGCACTCAGGGAGAAGCTGCAGCGCCGGTGTGGGGACCAGGAGCGGCGCAGGGAGCGGGGACCCAGGTAAGTATATTCCCAGTCAGGGGTCCGGCTCATGGGGGGCAGTTATTGATATTGGATAACCCCTTTAATTCTCATCAGGGTAAGTTTCCTGTTTTCTTTTTGTTCTTTGATCATTTCTGGTGCTCACTTGTTCACATGGTGTAAAAAGAGTGATAGAAGGCACCATCAGTGAGAGCACATATGAACATTAGACTAACACAAATGCCTTCAGCTGCCAAGTGCACATGCAACAAGGTCAGACAGTTTCACAGGTGCAAATCTGCTCACAGATGCACACACAGACTAGATACAGTGGGTTAATATCAGCAATGTTCCTTTATGAATTCTGCTTCTCTATAAACTAAATTTGCCAGTTAGATTACACTATGGATTTTATAACAGAATTGTGGCACGCCGAATTTTCACTGAAAATCCACTCCAAAATGGATGGGAGGCAGTAAGGATGCAACCACCAGCATATTTTCTGTGAAAGTTTGGCATAGCTGTCCATGCCAAATTCCGCTGTAAAATCTGTCATGTGAATGTCTCCTTAACCAAACAGCATTTTATTTTTTCCTGCTGTGGGTACAATGATTTTGGAAAATTGGCATTGGTTAACTGTTTCGTCATTGGCAAACATTTTCTGTGAACAATCCAATAAAACATGATAACAATATATTTACTTTAATAGTGATTCAAGGGGTTTTCTGGTTTGCCTGAACATCTTATAAGATAATTATTTATGACGGTATCTAATATTTTCGAATGTATTTCTTGTACCTTTAGTGCTCCTATCTTCTGGATTGCCCATCGCAACCAATCAGATTCCGACTTTCATTTTCCAAAGGAGCTGTAAAAATGTGCAATCTGATTGGTTGGTATGGGCAACTAAGACAGTTCTACTTTACACCAGTTTGATAAATGACCCCAATTATTTCTATATGCACTGTGTATACCTATTAGCAATGTATTGATGATATATAGTTCACATTGGCATTATGTCAGGTTACCAGGGTGATGGACTTAGTTTGCCCCCTGGTTAGTGAGTTGAAAAAGAGATGATCTACAGACAAAAAGGTACATGTGGAAGCTCAAATCCAGAGAACAATTTCCTCTGAGACTACAGCTGCCAAGAAGATACTTTATCATCAAAGAACCCCTGAAGGAAAGAGACCAGGTATCTTCGAAAGTCCAGAACCAGCAAGGCTGTGCAAGATGTAAATTATTCATTCATTTATGGAAAAAGACTTTACTGCTTTGGAAAGGATTATTACCTCCAGCAAATATGACACTTTGAGATGGACTGGCCATCCAAACCTAAAATCTGCACCCCTCTGTCCAGGGATTGCAGAAAGAGGTAACAAGAACAGAGTAGCACAACAGGGACTACTACTGTGACCATTATTGTTGCTGTCTATACACTATGATAAGACTCTCTCTTCCCTGCGCCTCCCCTCGGGGTCACTGCACCATAACTAGTACAATCAGCTTATATACTGACAGCAGCATTGTATAAAATAGTTAGGAATCACATGGAAATGTTTTAACTTTTAAATTGATATCCTTTTCTTACTAATATGCCGATTAATTTATTAGTCACACTCTGCCATTGTAAGAAAGGACTATTAGGGTGCTGATTTTGATGCTGTCAGAATCTGCTACGTACTACACAGCTGCAGTTTCTGCCACGATTATTCACTTTGAAAGCTGTGGTTATACACTTTGTACTCTCTTACAAGTCTAAACATTACTGTAGGCTTTGCCCAAACGGCCATATGGTATTATAGTTTTTTACAAGCAAAAGAAGTCTATTGACCTGTACTACACACGTGCCTTCCTCTGATGCCGTGTAGAGGCATACAAAATTTTTGTTCTCATATATAAAAAAAATCTTGTCATGTGATTGGATGCCCTGGTTTTGGTGTATTAGCACAGATAAAATCTATTGTTTTGTACAATGATGCAATAAATGGGTGTCCACTACTGTGTATGGACTACATTTTCTTGTCATATAAATTGCCAAAAAAAAATAAAAATTTTTTCCACTAGTATGCATAATAATATTCAAATGTGTCCCAAATGATCAAAGAGAATAGCTACTTTAAAGGGCTTTTGCCATCATTAAATGTTATTTCATTATAACTCAAGATAAAAAACAAGTTCCATTCTCTCCAGGTTCCTTTCTCTTGGTGTTTGGGTCTCTGCTTGTCTCTACTTCCTGGTCCCAATCACTGGCTGAAATGGGTTATTGCTGCAGCTAGTGATTGGCTTACAGTGTGAAGAGGGACTAGGGACTATAGACCAGTGGGGACCTGGGAAGTGATGGAACGGGAGCAGCAGGGAATCAGTGAGGTATCACTATAATTTAGCTTTTTTATGCCATTTGACCTATTAAAAATACTGACAATGCTGCTAAAGGTTCATGTACATTGCTTTCCATGTTATTTTATGAAATTAACAAAATCAAACATATTTGCGTAATATAATATGCCTACCAAACAAATGCCATTTTTGTAACGGGGATCCCAGTGGTTGAACACCTCTCTTAATGTTAAAGTTCATCCTCGTGATACTGTATGCCAACATGATGTGATAGGAATATCTCTTTAACTTCTTTCTATATCTAGAAACAGAATGATGTTTTTCCCGAGAGCATTAAAACTTCACACTGTAGACTTTGTATAGCATTTCCCTGAGAATTATTACATGGATTATTACCAACTCAAAACTAATTATCGACAAATCGGCTTATCAATAAAAAACAGAAATCGTTATCATGTTGTTCTTGACAACAAGCATTGAAAAGCCAAGGGTTATCCAGTCATAAAGATATTTGTCCAGGAGTCAGGATACTGAATGAATCCTGTACACCATCTCCTGGATGATTACATTGATACTGGTAAAGGTGGGAGATCTAAAAATACATCGATGACAACACAGAATTGTGCAGACATTGCTTTATTTATTTATTACTCATTGGAGACCAAAGCTAGTTTACGAGGATCTGGGCAAGAGGAGGATTTCAGTGACTCGTTTTCACTGAGCTAAGGTTTACTAAGATTTAAATGTTTAATGTGTCTAAGGCTTTTTAATGTATAGATTTCACAGTTATGTATTAGCAATGAGATTTGTTTCATTATTTTTCTGTACAGTATGGAATATTGGATGCCTCCTTCGGCGGCACAGGGCCCATCAAGACCAGCTAAGCACATGCTGATCTTGATAAATCAAGGCCTGTGACTTGCAGATGTTCTCTTTTCTCATCTTCCCCATTGGGACCAGACCGCCTTGACAACTTCTTTTAACCGCATCTCAGCTCTGCAGAATTTGGCACACAGATGTGAGATTCTTCACTTTTTCTTTAACCTCTCCCTCCTGTTGTCCCAACATTGTCATTCTGCTGCTAACACCAATACTGGACCCACTGTGCTCCTTAATTTCCACAAACACTATACTGCAGAAATAATAGTACCATGCAGATAGTCCCCCATAGTAATAGTGCTTCCTACAGTACCCCCAATACCGATAATGCTCCCCAAGGGTGCACCCATTTGTAGCAATGGCCTCCGTATTATGTACAATAATAATGCACCCACAATACCCCTAATAGTAATAATGGCACTATACTGCCCCCAATAGAAAGAAGGTCCCCCTATAGTGTTCCTAGCAGTAGCAAGGTCCCTCTAAAAGGCACCCTTTTAGAGATCTCAGTAGTCAGGCTGATCTATAGGCACCCCTATAGAGCCCACAGTATTTGTAATGCCTCTAATTGTGTCTTCATTATTTGTAATGCCCCCTGTAGTAGCCCCAGTATTTATAAATCTCCCTGTAGTGCCCCCGTGTTTATAATGCCCCCTGGAGTTATAATTTACCCTGTAGTTAAAGCCCCCCTCAGTGCCACTTGTATTTCTAATGCTATGCTATAGTTATTTCCCACTTATAATACCCCTTGTAGTGTCCATATGTATAATTCCCCCTGTAGTACCCCTGTATGACAGGGTAGTGCTCCAGCCTGTATTAATGCCCCTTGTAGTGCCCCCAGTAGTGGCATCATATATATTAACAAAAAATACTTGACTCCTACTCCCACCACCATCTGTGATGCAGGGCACAGCCTCTTCCGGCCTGTGGTGTGAGTTGCCGCATCCCAGCACAGGGAGTCTCGATGACGCAAGCGTTTGTGACCAGATCATCATGCTGCTTGAGACCCGGCGTGGGAGGCTGTCATCTCTAACTCTTGTGCCATTCTACTGCCTCATAGGCTTCAGACCTAATGGCCTGCGACCTATGAGGCTGAATGGCTGGGATGGGAGACGTAGGCTCCGTTCACCTGCCGTCAACTGCTGCCTCTCAGAGGCAGATGCAGCCCTTCTGGTCTCGGGAAGCAAATAATTGGCTCAAGAGTCCATGTGTCTGAGAGCCATGCCATAAAACCATATATCAATCTGCTCTGCTCTTCCTGTTCTATGACATGCTGCCTGCAGACTGAACTGCATTTTCATGGTGACAGTTTCCCTTTACTCAATATGTAACATGTAGTCATTATCTCTATACTTAAATTCTCCCATGACCTTAATAATCTTGTGGCTTAGTTTTCCTCGTTTGTATCATTGGATCCTCAGATTGCCGTAAATTATGGCATCTTATAAAATCCTGTCATGTGATTTTCACATATAATTTAAGCAGAACAATACTTCTTGGAAATGTTATTTTAAAAGTGACAGAAGTCAACAATGGATAACAACAAACATGGCGTCACAGAGGAATAAGCGGAGACACAGATTTGTGAAGTATGTAATGGGCAGTCAGAAAACTGCACATTGGCTCTCAGAGTATATCCTGTTTCCTTTTGGCGGTGAAGTGATTACTGGGCTTGTTTAAGTGGAGTTTCAGGAAAGATCATCTTAATTTTTCCCATTACTGTCCAGCTCTATTTTAGGAGCACTTAGGAGGTCATTTACTATTAGAAATACACCTATATTAGGCGTATTTCTGGTGCAGATTGCACCAGTTTATTTGCACCGTAATCTGCGACTTTTCTCCGCTCATGCCAGGTCTAAAAAAGTGAGTGTGTCGTGGTTGGGGAATGGGACGGGCCAGCAGACTCATATCATTCATCATTGTTTGCAAGGAAGCTGGCTTAGGGTGCATTCACATCACAGTTTAGCTTTCCGTTCTTCTGATCCGTCAGAAGAAGAGCGAGAGAGAAAAAAACTGTATCCTGTAAAAAAACGGATCCTGATGTATCACTTATCATCTGTTTGAGCCATTTCTGTCTGAGATCCATTTTTTAGATGGGGAAAAATGTCCTGCATGCAGTACTTTTGCTTCCGTCTAAAAAACGGATCTCAGATGGACATGGCTCAAGCGGATGACAACTGATACAACAGGATCCGTTTTTATTTTTGCTGGATCTTGTTTTTTTTTCTCTCTCTCTTCTTCTGACAGATCAGAAGAATGGAAAGCTAAACGGTGATGTGAATGCACCCTTACATTTAGGGTCATGCACATGAACGTATTTTCTTTCCGTTTCCGTTCTTTTTTTTTTGCGGACCGTATGCGGAACCATTCATTTCAATGGGTCAGCAAAAATACGGAAGTTACTTCGTGTGCATTCCATTTCCGTATCTCCGTATTTCCGTTCCGCAAAAATATAGAATATGTACTATTATTGTCCGCATTACAGACAAGGATAGTACTGTTCTATAAGCGGTCCAGTTGTTCCGTTCCACAAAATACAGAATGCACATGTACGTCATCCGTATTTTTTGCTGATCCATTTTTTGCGGACTGGTGCTGGATACACCAAAGTTAAGTAGAGGCCGGCACCTCTTTATAACTTTGACTGATCCACTGCCAGCTAAAGGCTTATTAATACCAGCGTCTTAATAAATGACCCCCTTAGTTCAGATTTTTATAAGTTGTCCTGCGAGTATATTTTCTCAATTACACCAAAACTACCTTTTTCGTTTACAGATTACACTTTCATTCATTCTAGTATGGGTCAGATTTGCAGTTTTGAATGTATCTAAATAGGTAAATGGTCAGTAGTATGATTTTTGTTCTAAATGAAGCTAAGCAAAAGCTTTGGAGATATATAGATTTAGGCCTGGGCTACACTGAGACTTTTTGTAGCGCGACTGATTTTACCTATTGAAAGACAGCTGCAGTCCACAAGATTGCATTCAATTAAATGCCTTCATTTGGACTGGAGCTGTAGTTCTACAGTTAAAATCAATCAGTTTCGCTACAAAAAGCCACAGTGTAGCCCAGGCCTACCTGTTACAAAGGAGAGACTGGATTGCCTTGTGAGGTATAGTCATAAAGTACTACAGCTAACGCATACTATACATATATTAAAGCGGCTCTGTCACCAGATTACCCCTATTAATCCAGGCACATATCCTGGTAGGGGTGATCCTGCAATTTAAAATGATACTTTCCTCCTCACTGTCGGCGCAACGGTTGTTAATAAAACGTACTCTTATTCCTTTGCTGGTAGGCAATTTCGAGCACCAGGATGCAGACTTTTTCGCTAGAGTACAACTTCGACTTGGTCTAGCAATGTCAATCAAGGGGAGGGGGGTGTTTAGACGTTGTTAGGTATCACATATCCGTGCTTGTACTGAAAAAGTTCTCATTCTGTTGTAAGTGGCAAGAAAACTTCCATAGTAGTCCCAGTGGTAAAGTGTATTTGGCATCTATAATTGTCATCAATAAGTTTAAAATGATGTTATGCAATTATGGTCTAGTGTTATAGTGTCATAATCCTGTCTTTTATATTGATTTGTCAGCATCAATGAAATCTTTATTGCCTCTTTATGTTTACCAGTTCTCTCTGTGTTTGATATACAATCTTGTAAACTTCCCTTTTATATTCTAAAGGCATGTTTTTATGGTACACTATACTATTACTGGTCTGGGCTCGTTCACCTTTGTGATAAAAATGAGATAACTTTCATTCCACTTTGTTCAGCTGTTTTATGAGGAAGATTATCATGCATAACTTTCCAGATAATTGATTGCCAATATCGCATTATACTCTATTCACAAGTATGTGAAAGTACTGTATCTTTAGCTTACTTAAAAAAGGGTTGCTTGTATCTAAGTTGTGCTAGAAGAGAAGTTTTGGAATGACCTTGGTATTGCCAATCTGATATTAATAAGGCACCAGGATGAGGCCTCATACAGATAAGACACCTGGGATGATCAGAGACAGAGGCAGCATTTTAAATAGCATTCTCTTTGTAGTCAGTGATGCATTTAAGGCTTCTTTCACACTTGCGTTTACATTTTCCAGTATTGAGAACCAGCAGAAGATCTCAATACCAGAGAAAAATGCTTCCATTTTGGACCCATTAATTGTCAATGGGGACAAAACAGAACTGAACAAAACAGAATGTTCCAAAATGCATTCGGTTCCATTTGCTTGCGTTCCCATACCGCAGAGCAAAAGGTTTTCTTTCTGTCATGGGATGCGGAGCAAAATGGATCCGGTATGACCCACAATGCAAGTAAGACACAATAGAAAATGGATCCATCCCCCATTGACTTTCATTGGTGTTCATGACGGATCCATTCTTGCTATGTTAAAGATAATACAACCGGATCCGTTCATAACGGAAGTAGATGGTTGTAATATCAGTAACTGAAGCGTTTTTGCTGATCCCTGCCAGGTTTTCTGAGATAGTATCTGATTGGTGGGGTTCCAACACCTGGGACCCCCGCTGATCAGCTGTTTGCGAAGGTACCGGCGCTCCTGTGAGCACCACTGCCTTCTCGAAGCTTATCAAGCACAACACCGTACATTGTACAGCGACTGTACTTGATATCACTCTCAGTCCCATTCACTTGAATGGGGCTAAGCTGCGCCTAAGCCACATGATCAATGAACGTGACGTCACTCAGCCTAGGAAGAGCATAGAGAGGGCCAGGGCACTCACAGGAGCACCACTGCATTTTCGAACAGCTGAGGATAGGTTGACAGTATAAAAATTCTTGACATTACTGTACAGGACATTTGTATTGACATTGAATTATAAGGAGAATGCCCATTTGGCAATTGGCCAGGAAAATGGCTTAAAAACTCCTTGGTTTTGCAAGAACCTCCGATCAGCACATTTCTATTTATTTCTATTTTCTACTGTAATATTTTTTTACCATTCTTTATCATCAGTGAAGATAAATTATTTATAGGTCTTTTATGTCTAAATTTGCCATAGGCATTAGATTAAGATTAGATTATCAAACCCTACAATTTTTTTGGGTAACAGCTGAACATTTACTACAGTACACTGACGAACATACTGTAAGGTTAACAATGTTTTGAACTTTTGACTTTCAGGCTCTATATCTTACCATCCACTACAGCTTCGAATGTTAGACTACAATCATTTTATAGCATCTTGGCTATCTCATGCATAAATTGGACTTGCAACGATTTAGCATATGATTAGTTATGCAGCTTATGACCTTTTTATTACTTCATTGTCATTCGACCATTTCTTTGCCAATCTTGATGTATGCTTCGGGTTATTGTCCTGCTGGAACACTATGTCTTCCTTTTCATACCCATAGTACTCAAGTGTATGAAGTAATTCATCTTGTAGGATACTCACATATAGCTCAGAGTTGAGACCACCATCAATCCTAGTCAAGCATCCAATGCCCTTGGCTGTGAAACAACCCCATATCATCAGGCTTTGTCCACCTAAATTGACAGTTCCTTTAATTTCTCAATCTGCCCCCTTTTCCCTTGTTTCTTCCAGACCCATTTGCACCCATCAGAGTCCAGTCTATTGGCTTTCATCTCAATGTTCCAAATCACCCGTTTCATCTTCTGTCCACTGTTTGTACTTTTTTGCAAACTTGAGCCGACACATGTTATGATGATATTTAAGTCGAGGCTTCGTCACCTTTTTTAAGGCCACCATTCCAGACTTGTGTTAATGCACCTCACAAGGTGCTTGCATTGACGTCTGTGATCTCACTATTACAAAGCAAATGAGCCACCTCCACTGGTGTGTTTGTTGCACCAGAAGTGATAGACCTTGTGATAAGCTGACTTGTTGACTCCAATATTTTGCCTGGATGTCCACCTCTTGGCTTTGGAGTGGATGGATGGACTTCATTTTGTATTCTTCCAACTGTTATGGCACTCACATGATGCAGTTTGCCAATTTTCTTGGCCGAGATACCACTATCAATGAGCTGGATGATGCCGTTTCTCTTTTCTTGGGAAATTTTCTTCATGGCTGCTCCTGGAATCAAACAGGTGACCTTTCACTTGGGAATCAACCTAATAACACACTGAGCTATTAGGGAATGTGAGAACAGGTTGTAATTTGTAGTATACAAGAAGAAAAAGATTATTCCACCATCAGGATCAAAACAGTAACAATGCAGTTACATGACAAGAATCTATATAACTAATGATATGCTAAATAGTTTGTCCAATTTATGTATGAGATAGCCAAGATGAATGTCTATAAAATGATGGGAGTCTCATGTTCGAAGCTGTAGTGGATGGTGAGCTATGGAGCTTGAAAGTCAAAAGTTCAAAACATAGTTACCCTTTTGCTTGCCAGTGTATGTATGGAGGGCCCGACTGTCTCCCAATGACAGAATCAGGAGCAGTATTGAGCAGTTGGATTTCTACACGCTCTATTTTGTTTTGATTTGGGGAATTAAGCTGCCACCAGAGGTGTCTCACAGAAGTTTACTCTCCTCTCCCATTCAAACTGCATGTATGTTCAGCCAACGGTGCATATTTATGGCGCATTTGGGAGAGATAAATAAATCTAAAATGTATAGTCAGTTTCAGTTCATAATTGCATGTATTTTTGGCATTTTCTTTTTAAATTAAACATTTCTGTGGGACTGAAATGTGTGCTATAGTGTATACGTAGCTATCAGTCTTAATTAATTCTGTCATTATCACTGTATTTACAGGATCCGTCATGATCTTTTTTTTTAATGACTAAATTCAAAAGATGGTATACTGAAAAAGTGATGAGAACTTAATATGCCTTTTTGTTAATGTATTCATGCCATTTGGAGGAAGAATAATGGGATTGGCACAATGCATCTAAGAAAATATTCCCCAGAATTGTTATTTCATGGTGAACATAATACTTTAAAATAGTATGTATGTAAGGAGTGGTGGAAGGTTGATTATATTTTCATAGTACATACATCAAAGTGGTAAACATAGCGAGGTGACATTGCGTTTGTCTCTTTATTATAATCTCTGCTGTATTTTTCAGTTGAAATGTTTTTTCATTTTTCATAGGGTGGTCCCCCCAAAAAATTGTAATATGACATCATACATCATACATATTTTAAAAAAAAATAAAAAATCAGATCTAGGATCAAAAGTTCCTTGACTTTTCATCTACAGCCAAGTTGTATAAAATTCTATTCTGTTCAGTATTTTCAGATATATCTGTTCTAGGAGGGCTCGATGACAACCTGCTGACCCAGTTTTCAAATATGCCACTTGTGTGAAGATTTACTTGTCTGAATTAGTGGTTCAGGAATGTGTGGCAAGGTTTATATTTAGTGGTTATTTTCCTTTAATTATTCCTTTTTTTAATGTAGTGATATTCCTTGTAATTATTAAGATACTGAGAATATACAGGTCCCTATTGTTCTACAGTCATCAGGACTGGTACCTGGTACCAGGTTGAGTTTCTAAGGGCTGGGGTAACTATACATGCGTAGTGCACATTGAAGACCTTTAGGGTGGTATTAAAATTTTTAACAACCGGTTCCCTATTCAATAGCGGACACGCTGCATCACGACGCATGTTTACATATACATGCGACACATATACACATAAATACACCATATATACACTACACACACATACCTCCCAACTAAGGAGCTAAACTATCATTGTCATGTGAAGTAATGGAAGTGAACATCTCCAGCAGCTCTGCCACTGCCAGAGCACAGGATCGGGACTCAGCTGGTAATTTTAACAACCGGATCTGGAGAACTGGAGGAAAGTGACTGAATCCCATGCTTGCCTTTAGGAGATGCTAAGAAGGACCAGGAAGCGAGAAAATGTATATGCATCTAAAGAAAGAACTCAGTTCCTTAGATGAGATCGACTGTCTAAAATGTCTTGTAACTTACTCTCTCTCTCTCTGTATCACCATGGGCGTTGGCCAGATGCCTTGTTGGGAACTGGTCAATGGGGTGCCCACTCTATTGCTTGAAGGCTAGGCAATTTGTTACTTTAAGGTCCTTTTACACGGGCCGATTATCGGCCGAAAAATCGTTCCTAGGAACGCTAGTGCCGATAATCGGCCCGTGTAAAAGTGGCCCTAATCAGCCGACGAACGAGCAAAACGCTCGTTCGTCGGCTGATTGGATCTTTTGGTTTCTACAAAAGATCCAATCTGTCGGGCGCACATCGGCCTGTGTAAACAGGCGATGTGCGCCTGACAGTATGGAGCTTCCGGGCCGCACGAGCGATACAGCAATCACTCGTGCGGCCTGGCGCTCGATTCATCGGGCCGTGTAAAGGCTCCCTGCCCGAGCGCCGATATCACTGATCGGCGCTCGGGCAGAGAGACACATCGGCCCGTGTAAAAGGGCCTTTACTCTGTATGTGATTAGATAGATAGATAGATCCACAAAGAAACAACAGCACTGTCACGTTAGAAAGTGGGTGCAATCTCTCTGAAGCCTTAATGGCTTTTTACACAGCCCGATTCTCCAAATTATTGCCAACAAGCGCTCTTAGGTTTTGCTGGTCAGCGATTATATATGGTGGTGTAAGGTGCTGCCTATTACACAATGAACAAGCGAAATAATAGTTCATCGGGTAATTACATTATTCACGTGGTTCCTTCCAGACAATTGCCCACAAAATTGGACCATGTAAAGGGGACTTAAAATGGTTGTCTCTTCATGGACAATGGGGGCATATCGCCTAAAGATTTAAAGTAAAATAATGTAATCATAGAGTCAAATGCTAAAACGAAATCCACAATATCACCACATGTGAAATAAAGTGCAAGTACTAATTAAAAAGATAATACTTCCCATAAGAAACTTACAATCAAAGTGAGACAAGTGGCTGCACCAGCTGTAAAGTGTAATGTATATCTTACTGTATATATATCAAATGAATTTACTAAACAATGGTCGCCGTATGTAAGTATGGGCTCATGATGCCTTGAAGATATTCAGAAAGCTTGCTGGCGTCAGGAAGGAGTAAGTGCACATGTGCAGATGGTCTGAGCATCACAGGTGACATGTGTGCAGATCTCCTGCCCAAACAGAGTGGAGCATCAGCAGCATACAGCGCACGCGGCCACAGTAACATACATCTACAATGATAGGGTGGTTACTAAGAAACAGATAAAGCTAAGTAGAATATCATTATCCTGTGGGAACCATGGCATACAAAATCATAGGTGCACACTGGCAAACATCAAACCAGCGAACAGGAAGGTCATATAAGCAGACAATATGAAAACCAGCAGAAAGCTGGAGGTGGGCACTGTAATAAAAGCTATGCAAAAGATCACGTATGATGAACCACAGAATAAAGTCGGCTCAACTGTGGAATAGCTGTTAGAAGGGGCACGCTCCCCAGAGATAACTGAAGATGAGAGCTCCAACCATGGCAGGACAAAGCAGAGGGGATACCTGTAGTTGACCCCACTCAATGGCCCAGACACACAGCCACCCATTAGTCTGTTGCGTAAAAACAGTCCATAAGGTGAAGATGGGCTTGTGGAACACATATGTAAGTCCCACATCGCGTGGCCCAAACTGAACATATAGAAATATCCTGTAAGTATATCCTTATATTAAAAGGAACCAATGCCCCTAGAGGAATCAAATAGAGTACCAAAAAAAATATAAAGTAATGGAAAAATCGACTAGCAACGTTGGCCACTTCCGTAAGGACAACAAGGAGTCCATGCAGAGTGAGCATCAATGACAGGCAGAATAGCAAATTATAATAATACAGAACTGAAACTGGTGATATGAAAAGGGAGGAGGTATTGAACTCAGCTGTATGTCTGAGACTACTGGTTAGTATAGGCCAGAGTTTTCTAATGATGTCACCAATAGCCTTACTTTGTTCTGAAAAGGTGGATATAAAGGGGATCCTGTTCCTATGTCTCTTTGTCTTGCCCAACCCTGGATGTATGCTCCTAGACCCCTCTAAACAATGCACCTTCATTCTCTGTGCTTAAATAAGAAAAATAAGGTAGCTAAGTGGGAACTTGAAAGAGATCTCATCGAGCCGTTGTGTCAATCTGTTTTTCTCCTGTACAATCATTTTGACTCTCAACATCTGACTGTATTGGAGTGGCTTAATCAAAGAGTGTGAGTGGCAACTGTCAAAACGTAAAAGCTTGTTGCAATTCATGGGTTTAATATATAAATCAGTCAATGGTCTGTTGTCATTTTAAGTAACTAGTGTATCTAAATATTGTATAGAAACCTCTGATTGCACAAGAGTAAATTTGATGTCTGTATTTATGATTTTAAGATACATGTGAAAATGATTCAATGTTTCCTGAGAATCAGTCCAGATCAAAAAAAATATCATCAATGTAACACCACCACCCCAGTACTTAGGTTAAGTGGTGGGACACATAAACAAAGATCTTTAAATCTGTACTGTAGATGTTAGCGTATGTCAGTGCCACATAGTGGTTCCCCATAGCTGCATGGAAAAATTTGTCACTAAAAGCATACCATAGAACAATATTCAACAAGATAAGCAAGAACTCCTTATATTCATCAGAAAACTGTACATCACAAAGGCACATACGTATGGCCTCAATCATTCTATCATCATCAATGGATGTAGATCAGGGGTGCACAACCTGCGGCCCGGGGGCCACATGCGGCCCTCGATATCATTCTGTGCAGCCCCCAACCATTTGGTTACAGACATGTATGTCTATGTCTTTTGGCTGCTTACATGCATTTTTCATGTATTCTCCCATTAGATGGAAATTCTGGAGGCATATCCAGACATTTATAGTATATACTGTATGTACAATACACCATAAAGACAGTATATTAATTGGTAATAGCGCTTTAACTTTTATTTTCGGCTCTTGGGATTCCTTCAGTCAGGCAATGTGGCCCCCAACCAGAAAAGGTTGTGCACCCCTGATGTAGATAATAGAGGCAGATATAATTGATAATGATTTACCGGTATACATGTATTCGTTTTTGTTAGAGGAACATTCAAAAACACCTATTATACTGTATATATTCTACCAAAAGTTCACAAGTCACTGACTAACCCCCCCAGGCCATCCCATAGTATCAGGCAAGATTTTCCAACATAGCCATTTTTTCAGACAGGATGTTAGGGTGGATTCACATCATGTTTTTCCCATCCTTTTAACGTATACAAAAAACATATACGTTAAACAGATGCCTCAGACTGATGCCATACAGTGGCATCTGTTCACCATAGAGTTCCATTGTAAAAAAGTACACATTACTTTTTACTAGACTGTGCGGGATACAAGAACATGGTGTGCTGCATTTTTGTATCTTTTTTTTGTATAACGTATATGTCAAACGGAGGCATAAAACGTGATGTGAACCCAGCCTTACAGACAGTAACAGTAAGTCAAATGTGAGGGACACAAAGGATTTTTCTGAAAAACTGTCAATCATATTGGTGTCTACGGAAGCCATTTTGGCCTCTTTTGATGTCAATAGTCTTTATATATCTATTGATCATGATAGAGGGATTGAGGCCATACTTAGGTGCCTTTGTGATGTACAGTTTTCTGATGAATGTGAGGAATTTTAGATTATCATGTTGAATATTGTTCTATAGTATGCTTTTAGTGACAAATTTTTCATGCAGCTATGGGAGACCACTATGGGGTCCAACGTGGCACTGACATACGCGAACATCTACAGTACACATTTAGAGGAGACCTTTATTTATGTGTCCCACCACTTGTGCTGGAGTGGTTGCACTACAGTGATGTTTTTTTTTATATGGACTGGTACTTGGGACACATTGAATAATTTTCACATGTATCTTAAAATCATAAATACAGACATCAAATTTACTCTTGTGCAATCAGTGGTTTCTATACAATTTTTTGATACACTAGTTATTAAAAAGGACAACAGACCATTGACTGATTTATATTTTAAACCCACGAATTGCAACAAGCTTTTACGTTTTGACAGTTGCCACTCACATTCTTTGATTAAGCCACTCCAATACAGTCAGATGTTGAGAGTCAAAATGATTGTACAGGAGAAAAACAGATTGACACAACAACTCGATGATATGTCTTGCAAGTTTTCACTTACCTTATTCTTCTCATCGAAGCACAGAGGATAAAGGTGCAATCTTTAGAAGGGTCTAGGGGCATAAATACAGGGTCAGACAAGACAAAGAGACATAGGCACAGGATCCCTTTTATATCCACCTTTTCAGAACAAAGTAAGCCTATTGGTGACATCATTAGACAACACTAGCCTATAGTAACCAGTAATCTCAGACATGTAGCTGAGTTTAGTACCCCTCTTCTTCTTTCATACGACCGTCTTAGACATGTTGTACAAAGACATTTTGACATCAAGAGAGTGGGCTGCTTTCCGTGTCTTGTATGCGTTGACTGCCCCTATGTGATTAAAAGAAGCAAGTTTATCCATCCGATTTTTGGTGACTAGTATTATATATACTGACTTGTGATTCAACTTTTGTTTCAATGCCCTTTTAACCTGTTATACATAGGTGAAACCACTCTAGATCTGAAGATAAGACTCAATCAGCATAGACATACCATCAGCCAGAAAAGGAGGATCTCCCAGTGCCCAAACATTTTTTTGACATGAGAAACAGAAAGATTTATCTAAGATTTAGGATCATCGACCATATCCCTCCCCTGAAGAGAGGTGGTGATAGAGAGGCACTCTTAAAGAAGAGGGAACTTCGGTGGATTTATAGATTGAAGACATTGAAACCCTATGGTCTTAATGTTGAATTCAAGGTGGCGGATATACGACCTTTCCTGGTTGGTTCTTTATCTTAGTCGGCAGATGGGATAGGAGTTTGGTTATGTCATGATTTTACTCTGGTTTGTATTAGTTTATACTTACAGTACTTCTCTCATTTACTTTTATTTCAGTTCTGTATTATTATAATTTGCCATTCTGCCTGCCATTGATGCTCACTCTGCATAGACTCCTTCTTGTCTTTTCAGAGGTGGCCAGCATTGCTAGTTAATTTCTCCATTACTTTTTATTTTTTCGTATTGTTTTATCTTTTGTGTATTTAATTCCCCTAGGGGCATTGGCTCCTTTCAATATAAGGATACACCTACAGGATATTTCTTCATATTCAGTTCGGGCTGCGTGATGTGGGACTTACATACTTGTATATGTTCCACAAGCCCACCTTCACCTTATGGACTGTTATTACGCAACAGACTTATGGCTGTGTGTCTAGGCCACTGAGGGGGGTCACCTAAAGGAATCCCCTCTGCTTTGTCCAGCCAGGGTTGGAGCTCTCATTTTCAGTTATGTTTGGGAAGCGTGCCCCTTCTAACAGCTATTCCATAGCCAACTTTATTCTGTGTTCATCATACGTGATCTTGCATAGCTTTTATTACAGTGCTCACCTCCAGCTTTCTGTTGGGTTTCATACTATCTGCTTATATGACCTTCCTGTTCGCTGGTTTGATGTTTGCCAGTGTGCACCTATGATATGGTTGTATACCATGGTTCCCACAGGATAGCAATATTCTACTTCGCTTTATCTTTTTCTTAGCAACCACCTTGTCATTGTAGATGTAGGCTACTGTGGACGCATGCGCTGTATGCTGCTGATGCTCCACTCTGTTTGGGCAGAAGAACTGCATGCACATCATGTGCGCAGCACTAACCAACGGCACATCCACACTTATTCCTTCCTGACGCCAGTATGTGCTCTGAACACCTTCAAGGCATCATGAGCCCATACTTTGGCGAGCATTGTTTAGTTAATTCATTTGAGATATATATAAGATATACATTATGCTTTACTCACTTTGATTTTAATGTTCTTATGGAAAGCATTCATCTTTTTTAATAAGCACTTGCACTTTATTTCAAGAGTAATGGTATTCTAGATCTAATTTTTGCATTTGACTCTGAATTATGATTATATTATTTTATCTTAATTCTTTATGTATGAAACACTTATCAATTAATTAATTACTATTATTGAGCTGATCGTGTGTATTTGGATGTGTATATACTGTATATGTCATCATGTCATTGACCACATTGCTTGACAAAAGCCTCACTGTGCTGGGCTGAAACTTTGCATGGATGAATAAAGCAGGTCCAGCATTCTTTTCACTAGAGTGCTGCCTCATCTTTTGAACAAGGATAGATGGATGGATCTTTTATATTTTATCACTGTTTAGTAAACTTTAATTATTCTTAAAACAAGGAGTGACACATCAGAGATTTCACAAGAGGAAGCCATGATTACCATACATTTCCCTTGAAGCAATACTGTAATATTCCATGCAGTCATTAAAATAAATATATGTCTATGTAATACATGACAGGCCTAGTCTGCCAGAATGGTAGCTGTTCATTTGAAGCAGCCCTCCCCACTCTGGTTTACAGATATAGAGAATACCTACCTCTATGATGTGCTACAACCTCTGAAGGGAGGATCTGTCACCTCTCCTGACATTTTTGGAATGACAATTATAGGGCATCTATTCTTATGACCAGGGGCGTAGCTAATAGCTTATGGGCCCCGATGCAAGAGTTCAGCTTGGGCCCCCTTTTCCTCAGTGCTTCGTGGCCAGGGAAGCATTTAGCCTTCCTGTTGCCTTAGGCAAAATTTGAAACTGCACCCCCTCATGCCAAATTCTTGACCTGACCCCTTCCCTCCAGGCAGAGGTGTAACTTGACCACCATGCACTTTCTATAATACTGGCGTCTTCTTATGTGGCACAAGGGTCTTTGGCCCCCTTCAGGCTCCTGGGCCTGGTAGCAACTGCTACCTCTGCACCCTCCATCACTATGCCTCAGCTTATGACTCTATGCTGCGTTATTCTATTATTCCTATTAAAAGTGTATGAATAAATTGATGGGTATGTCCCTACACTGTCTGATGCTGTCCTATCAGTGCTGGCCATTTCAAACAATGCAGGGACGAACCCCTTTGACAAGGTAAATGGTAACACCCAGCTGGCAATGCACAGTTATAATAAAAGATGTCCCAAAGCTATTACATGAGGTGAGGTGACAAGTCCTCTAATGAAGTGGTTCTCAACCTTTTCATGCCAAGTAACCCCTAGGAACAAAAAGTTTGAGTTGAGCACCTCCAAGGAAGCAACAGTTATAAATGTCAACACAATAAGGCCACAGCAGTCATAGGCTCTGTTCTACGCCTCTGACAGCAGCTCCTTCAGCTTTGACAGCATGCGACACTAATCTTCCTGTCAAAATGACAGACACCATATTAGGACCTGTGATGGATGAATTTTACATTTTAAAATACATTCTATTCTACCAAACATACGGGAGAACACTGTACCACATAACTATTACATCCTGTGACATCTGCTCTCATACACATGTTCTGTTTCCTCATCTTCGTCTTAGGGACCAGACCATCATGATGGTTTGTTTCACTGTCTGAAACATAGTGTCCCCGCAAAAAAATTGTGCTATGAGGATACTGTGCCAGGGTCCCCGTCATAGTAATTGTGTCCCCAAAAGTCCCACCAATAGCAATAATTTTCTCCCAGAGTGCTCTTAGCATACCTCTCAACCGTCCCAGATCCAGCGGGACTGTCCCAGATTAGAGTGGCTGTCCCGCTGTCCCGGTACGGGGGAGGTATGTCCCAGTTTCTGGCAGCTGTCCCTGCGTCAATAGGATGCAGAGACAATTGCCTGAATGCTGATGAAGCAGAGAGCCGGCATCGGCTCGCTGCTTCATCCATTCTCCCTCCCATCCTCCCTGCAGGCTCTCCTTACCTCCAGGTGGCTCTACACACATTCGGTCTGGGCGGGGGGTGGGGCCGGACGTCATTCAGCCTTGGCTCCGCACCCTTCCAAACTAGAGAAGAAGATGTCCTGCTGGTGATGCTGCTAGGAAGAAAGTAAGTATTATGGTGTTTATTTTTTTCAACTTTCTGTGAATGGCACGAGGTGGGCATATTACTGGGGGACAATATATTACTGGGGGCACAATGTGGACATGTTACTGGGGGCACAACATTACTGGGGAGCACAAATGTAGGCATATTACTGGGGGCACAACATAAACTGGGAACACAATGTGGACGTATTACAGGGGGGCACAATGTGGGCTAATTACAGGGGGGCACAATGTGGGCATATTACTGGGGGGGCACAGCTGGTCATATTACTGGGGGAACATAACAGGGCATATTACTGGGGGCACATAATGGCATGTTACTGGGGGCACATAACTGGGCATATTACTGGAGGCACATAACTGGGCATATTACTGGGGGCACAGCTGGTTATATTAATGGGGCACATAACTGGGTAATAATTAATATGTGGGGCAGTAAGGGGACTGAGTGGGATTAGGTGTATAGTTATGTTTTAGGCGGAGTAAGAGGCGTGGCCTAACAGTGAAAACATTTGTAGCAGCGTGCTTTGTGCGCCGCACAATCTGTCTCTCTTTGTCCGTTTCCAAAGTTGGGAGGTATGTCTTAGTAGTAATAGTGCCCCAACAGTAAATGTCCCCCATTGTGCCACAGAAGTAATAATGCCCCACTGTGCTCATACTAGTAGTATAATGTCTCCAGGTAGCACTACTGCCCCCTATTGTGCCCGATTAGTAATGAAGCTCACCATAATATGCCCCAGAAGTAATAATGCCTGCTTATAGTCCCCCCATTGTAATAAAACCCTGGTAATGGGTGGCAGTAGAAAAACACCCCCTTATAGTGCCCCCAGTAGTACTAATGCCTCCTTATGTGAGCCAGTAGAAAAATGTCCCCTTATAGCGCCCCCCATTAGTATTAATTGCTTTATGTGTGCCAGTACAAAATTTGTCCCATTATAGTGCCCCAGTAGAAAAATGTCCCCTTATAATGCCCCCAGTTATAATAATGACCCCCCACAGTGGCCTTCAAAATAAAAGTAATAAACAGAAATACTTACCTTTGCTGTCAGCAATGTGGTGCAGGACACAGGCCTCTTCTGGCCAGTATCCTGATCTGCTTGCCACCTGGCTCAGATGGCTCAATGATAATGACATCACTGCACCACCTGCACGGTCCTCTGATAGGCTTCAGGCCTAGTGCCTGTAGCCTATGAAAGTGAGCGAAGGGGCAGGGAGACATTGCTCCCATCATTCAACTGTATCACCATCCTAAGGGCAGTGGTATAGCTGAATATCCAGAATCCCTAGCAACCAGAAATGGAACATTGCTGGCTGTTAAGACAGTCCCACGTAGCCCCTCACCCTGTGGCATTTACCACTTAGGGGGATGCATAGCACAGGTTGAGAAATACAGCTCTGTTTATTAGCAATATTTTATTTTTTGCACAAATATGCTCCAGTTAATAATGTTACTATGAACATGCATAAAAGAGTTGCTCCAATATACAAACCCACCCGCTATTCACAGGAAAAGTATCTGATCTGTGGGTGTTCAACTTTTGGGACCCCCAACAAACATGAGAATGAGGTCACTATGTCCCGGAAGCAACGGTCAAGAATTCTCTGTTGGAGATGGCCAAGTACTGCAATTGCCTATATTATGCAGTCTCATAGAAAATAAATCAAGTGGAAGCACTCATGCTAGACTCCATTATTTCAAGGTGCTCAGGAACCCCATTCTCATGAAATGCTAATTTTCTCATCAAATGCTATAAAGTTTTCCTGGCAGTATATAATACATTATGCACAGACAGTGGGAGAGATTTACTCAATGTGCACCAAAAACTTTCTTACATGCCTTGGGCCAGATGTCTTGTGAATTGTAAAAACTTTTTGCAGTGCACTTTATAGTTTTAAAAGCGTCTAAGTAAAACAGATATTGCTTGGAACAAGGAGATTTTTCTTAAAATGGGCCAAACTGTGCCAAAATGTTGATGAAAAATATTTGTGTAAAATAAGCCAAGAGGTGGTGTAAGGAAGAGAAAAATGTCTAACATGTCTAGCAAGATTCCCCAAATCTATCACACAACGTGGTTCACTGTGATATATTTGATGCATCTTCTGTCTGCCTGGTGTAGTTTTCAGCTGTCTAAAATAAAGACACTAGTATTAAATTTCCCTTTACGATTTTACCATTTTAGTGGCCTTTTTTGTTTGAGTTTTCAATGTCAATATCAAAAACTGCACAAATAAATGCTTGTACAAAAGCACACAATTTACAAAAATGCCACTAAAAGGGTATATAAAATAAACCATTTCAAGCACGCAAATTTGTATGCATGCTTACAAGTTTTATGAAATCCTCTCTGATGGAGAAAAAAACACTTCTGTTAGTGTATGGCCACACGGTCAGGTTTCTGCATGCAGTTTTGGATGACAAAAGCAGGAATGAATTTAAAAAAGATGAGAAGTCATATCTTTCCTTTATACTTTCTCTTCTTTAATGATCCACTATTGATTTTGGCCTCCAAAACTGCATCAGAAAACCTGACTTGTGTGGCCGTACCCTCAAAGTCAACCTGGCTGACTCTGAAATGCTGAGATTACACATACTTTGTTACAACCATAGTCTGCATCAGTGCATAGAACAATGCAAGTAAATAGGATTTTGCAAAACCCCATTTACAGGTAGCAGAAAAAAATCAGCAGTGTAGGCATCTGGTAGATTTTCATATCACAGCACGCTCAGGCATAATATTCCTCTCCATCTGCAGCCACCATTCATACCGTGCACGCACCAACTACAGGTACAATGTTGGCAAACGTCCACCATCTTACCACAGAGAACAAAAGTGACTTGGATCTCTACATGTCAATAACCCTCTGCTCTATTGATGCCTGCGCCCACTGTGTAAGCGGACTTGTCAGTCACTCAGAAAGACCAATGAACCACCACCAAAAGAACTCTCATACTACCCATAGTGTGAGGAATAAAATTTGCTAATAGGAGTTAAATGACAGATAAGAATGTACATCCCAGAAATGGGATAACAAATGCATAGAAAATTGTGAAACACAAATTAAGCTATACATTTTAGGAAGACAAAAATTGTACATATAATGCTTGTGATGACTCCTACACATGTGCTTGCACAAAGAAAGAAAAACAAGGGAAATAAATCAACATAAACTATCAACAAAACTCAAGTAAAATGAATTATTATAGTGCAAATGCAGTTGTAAAGTGTTAGAATTATATGATAAAATATCAGGCATCACATAGACATAGGGGGAGATTTATCAAACTGGTGTAAAGTAGAACTGACTTAGTTGCTCATGGCAACCAATCAGATTCCACCTTTCATTTTCCAAAGGAGCTGTAGAAAATGAAAAGTGGAATCTGATTGGTTGCTATGGGCAACTAAGAAAGTTTTCCTTTACACAGTTTGATAAATCTCCCCCTATGTAGTCCATAGCAACTGCACACCCATACTATATGTCTACATGAACAGGGGGATATTATCTGTAGTTCATAGGGGAAGGAAAGTCCATCATACCTGTGGCATAAAAATAAAGATGTGCATGTTTGCCTAGATCATGGAGTCCCTGTGGCATCTATAACTCTACAGGGCCAGCTTTTGATCAGGTTTTCTGATGCAGTTTTGAAGCTAAAACCAAGTGTCGATTCAAAAAGAGGAGAAGTAGAATCTGATCTTTATACTATTTCTCAGTTTGCGATCCACATCTGGTTTTAGCTTCAAAACTGCAGCTGAAAAACCTGACCATGTACAGGCAGCTACAGTTCTATTAAGAGAAACGGATGTATCAGAGAATCACATAGAATAAATAACTGCATAAACTGTATCAAACTATACGCAGAATGAATAATATAGCAATATGTAACTATGTATGTATACTCTACTCCTTATGTTACACTGTTTCTTATGTTATAAAACGGTATAAAAAACTTCAATAAAAATTATTGAACGAGAGAATCACATAACTAATAATAGTGGGATAACCCTCTGCTCCACATGGAGGAGACTAGTGTTTCACTCCCTAATGAAGAATCACAATGGAGACTTCTGGAATTTCCTTTTACCATGTGCTACAACCTTTATCATTCGTCAATTTAACATTTGATGGCACATGAGCTAAATAGAGCATTAGGGAATGATACAGTAAGGGTCTGACCTGGCATATTTATTTTCTTTTATGCCAGTTTCCTGGCTAAAAGAAGACTATAATCTAAGGCAGCTCTGAGCTGGCATTGATTCCACTCAAGACGCATGGACTGCTGGAGGATGCGCCTAATTTATGATGACTGCTGTAAAATGCCAGCCCATGATAAATTCTCCCTTTTGAGTTTGAAACCAGCTTACCTTGACAATTATGGTAAGTTTAACACAGCTTTATAAATCCTGCAGCCTCTATGAATTCATCCAACATGGATAAAAAAATTTACTATACTCAGTTAAACTCAGGCCACATGATGTTATGTCATCATCTTATCCTGGAAAGGTTATAAGCTATCTCAGTTAATGTTCAGCTTAGCCAGTCAAGGTAAGGGGTTTATATTCCTCAAATATTGTAAAAACCTTGTCAGCTTGAAATATAAACATGCATAGACTATTATGTAATGTACTTATATGAGCATATTTTTTTAAATTCGCCCAGTCAGTGAAAAAATCTTCACTTATTTGCACCGTGCTGCTCCATCCCAGCTTCATGACTTCCAAGCTCTCTTCAGTTGACCCATCTTTCATTTCCATGCAGACGGGGTCACATCTGCTGCTGTATCCAATGAAAGCCTCAACGGTCCTTAAAGGGGTTCTGTAGGTTTTAATATCTGATGATCTATCCTCTGGATAGATCATCAGTATCTGATCGGCGGCGACCCGACGCCGCGGCCTTCTCAGTGTTTACCCGCAGGCCAGTGACGTCACGACTAGTATCACTGGCCTGGGCGGGGCTAAGCTCTGTTCACATGAATGGAGCTTAGCCCCGCCCAGGCCAGTGATACTAGTCGTGACGTCACTGGCCTGTGGGTAAACACTGAGAAGGCCGCGGCGCTCCTGTAGCGCCGCTGCCTTCTCAAACAGCTGATCGGCGGGGGCCCCGGGTGTCGGGCCGCCGCCGATCAGATACTGATGATCTATCCAGAGGATAGATCATCAGATATTAAAACCTGCAGAACCCCTTTAAGCAGTATGTGACACAGCAGTATGGATTTACCCTTCCCCTTCCCAAGTATCACTGAATTGGGAAGGGGATTTAGGCCTCAGTCACACATCCGTGATGACATCCATGACAAGAAGGTCAGTGGTTCATCCATGAAGGTGTCCATGAAGGATCTGTGGTTGCTCAGTATGTCTTTTTTTTTTTTTTTTGCCCTTCATGTGTCATCTGTATTCAATTGGACACTTCTAGGCTGAAAATAATTTTCCAGAGAATCTCCTGCCAATGGTCTGTGAGGGATCAATAATTACGGACAAAATAGGGCATACTACCGTGGTGTCACCATTGACCCACTGTCCATGGAAAACCAGTGATGTGTGAATACACAATTTAATGTCAATAGATGCATGGGCGGTCCGTTGGGACCACAGACAGCACACGTCCATAATTCACTGGAATGTAAAAGAGGCATTAAAGGTAAATCCTGGACGTTGTGTTTAATTCAAAATATACATAATCAAAAACCCTACTAACTTTTCATAAATCTATGCATACCGCATACCATTCTGTCATTGACCAATCCTTTGTTGATATGTCAGCCAGTTGAGTTTACTTTCTCAGTGGTCTCCTGCTCACTGTTGTGTAATGTTGCCAAGAAAGGTCTTTAACCACTAAGAATTTGGAATTCTCTCAATTGATCGGTTTATATAGGGTATAAGGTATCGGTTTATATAGGGTATATAAGTCCTCTTCTTACTTTACATGTCTGCTTTCTGGGACCTAAAAAAATTGTCCAGCCAGGATTTATAAATTACCAAAAATATCCATGATTGTCAAGAAGGGGAAGTCGCTGGCCGGGCACCATCAGCTGCTACAGTACAAGAGCTGAAGGACCTGTTATGACGTCACCATCATGTGATCAGTGCAGAAGGTGAGGTACCTCAGCAGTGAAGAGAAGTGATAAGAACCTCTGATGATGTCACCGTCATGCAGGGGTGGACACAGACAGCAGAGGGCCCCTGTGCAAACATTGTGCCTGGGCCCCCCACCCCATGCCAAATTCTCAACTTAACCTATTCCCTCCTAACATTCAATACAGCAATACAAAACATAGGGTGAGGCTACTTTCACACCTGAAGCACTATGATCCAGCTGGACACAAACCACAGCATGCAGCGGTTTGTGTCCCGCTGATTCTCAGCATTTTTGCCTGAATGTGGCCGGATCCCTGCCGGACCCCATTAAAGTTAATGGGACCAGCAGGCATTCTGCATCCAGCAGTGCCGGAGCCGGTGAATTCCAGCAGGCTGTTCTCTGCTAGAACAGCCTGCCAGAATAACTAACGCAGATGTGAAGGTAGCTTAATACAGTGCCACATACCTCTTACATCCAGTGACATCTCCTTAGATGTAGACGTTCCCTTTCCTCATCTTCTCCTTTCAAACCAGACCGCCATGATGATTTCGTTCAGCCCTCTCTTCTCTCTGCGGAGTTTCACAGACAGACATCTTAGTTTCCTACTGTTCCATCATCCTCTCACCTTCTGAATACACCATCCTGCCATCCCCAATACTGTGCCCGCTGTGCTCCCCAACACTATACTGCAGAAACGGTCCCTCTGAAAATACTAGTTACACACAGATAACACCCCCTTCAATAATAATTGGCACAGAGTGCCCTAAAAAATAACTGCACCCAGGAAACTGTGTCCCCATACACTAATAGTGTAACCATAATGTCCCCCCAAAAAATGATAGAACAAATGCCCTGTGTGGCAGTAAAAAGTGGAGCCAATGTTCCTATAGTGCCCTCATAATGTGTGTCAATACCCCTATTATGTGCCCAAAAAATCCTCTTACTGCCCCCAATTAAGTTAAGGTCCCCATAGTGCTCCATAATGTGCACCAGTAAAGAATACACTTTATAAAGTGCCCCCAGTAAATGCCCCCATAGTGCTCCTCCCTGTCCCATGGTGCCTGACATAATGTGCCAGTATAAAATGCCCCTATAGAGTGCCCCAAGTAGATGCCCCAATAATGCTCCTCTCCCCCATAGTGCCTCCATAATGTGTGCAAGTATAAAATGCCCCTATAGTACTCATCACCACAACCACATTGCATATATAGTTTGTGCCAGTATAAAATGCCCCTATATAATGTCCTCCAGTAGATGCCCCCATAGTGCTCCTCTCCCTCCATGTGTGCCAGTATATAATGCCCCCAAGTAGATGCCCCCATAGTGCTCCCCCATCTGTGCCAGTATATAATGCCCCCTTGTAGATGCCCCTATAGTGCTCTCCCCTTCTGTGCCAGTATATAATGCCCCCTTGTAGATGCCCCTATAGTGCTCCCCCATCTGTGCCAGTATATAATGCCCACTTGTAGATGCCCCCATAGTGCCAGTATATAATGCCTCCTTGTAGATGCCCCCATAGTGCTCCCCATCTGTGCAGTATATAATGCCCCCTTGTAGATGCCCCCATAGTGCCAGTATATAATGCCCCCTTATAGATGCCCCACAGTGCTCCCCTATCTGTGCCAGTATATAATGCCCCCTTGTAGATGCCCCATAGTGCTCCCCTCATCTGTGCCATTATATAATGTCCCCTTGTAGTTGCCCCCATAGTGCTCCCCTATCTGTGCCAGTATATAATGCCCCCTTGTAGATGCCCCCATAGTGCTCCCCCATCTGTTCCAGTATACAATGCCCCCTTGTAGATGCCCCCATAGTGCTCCACCATCTGTGCCAGTATATAATGCCCCCTTGTAGATGCCCCCATATTGCTCCCCCATCCGAGCCAGTATATAATGCCCCCTTGTAGATGCCCCCATGTGTGCCAGAATATAATGCCCCATTTGTAGATGCCCCATAGTGCTCCTTTCCCCCCATGTGTGTCAGTATATAATGCCCCCTTGTAGATGCCCCTATAGTGCTCCTTTCCCCCATGTGTGCCAGTAAAATGCCCCCTAATAGATGCCTCCATAGTGCGCCTTTCCCCCCATGTGTGCCATTATAATGCCCCTAGTAGATGCCTCCGGTTGCGTAGTGTTAATAAAAAAAATAAACACATATGCTTACCTGGCAGCAATGCGATGCAGGCCTCTTCCGGCCTGTGTCCCACGCCGTTTGGCTCAGTTTGGCTCAGCTGGCCTCTGATAGGCTGCAGCACTAGGCCTGCAGCCTATCAGAGGAACGGGTAAGGGAAACGCCTCTCCCCTGCCCTGCCACACCAATCATCTGTATCGCTGTCCTGAGGATGGCGATACAGATGAGTATGGAGATGAGCGCTTCCACAATGCCGCCGAACCTCCCATGGGCCCCCCTGCTGCTCTGGGCCCCTGTGCAGCTGAACCGGCTGAACAGGCGTATGTCTGCCCCTGCCGTTATGTGATCAGTGCAGGTGGGGGCAGAGTTCAGCAGAGAAGAGGAGAAATGGTTGCGAGCCTGAGAATCCTTGGAAGTTCTAGTCCTCTCCTGTTGTACCCCCTCCCTGTAAGGTCCTCTGATATCACATAATATCAGCCAGGACATCCTGGGAGGTGTAGACCTCTCCTCTTATACCCCTTCCCTGAAACGTCCTCTGATATCCCGCAATATTTACGACCTGGGCATGCTGGTAGTTGTAGTCCACTCTTATTATAACTTCCTATAATGTCCTCTTGTTTATTGATTACAGCTTCCATTCTTAGTGTTGTATCATCATCACCTGCTGTCCTGGTTATGGTGTCCTTCTTTTGAGTATTTAGAGGCACTCACCCTAGTTTATATTTACTGTTTATTAGTGAATTCTTGCAGTGTCTCCTCTAAGCTGCACCCCCTGAAATGGAAAGTGTTAAAACAGAATACTAATGAGGATTAATAAACCCAATAAAGTTTATAGCTCTGCCCACCTGCAGCATCCAACGGTCCTCATGTAGCAATCACCCTGTGAAAACCTGGAGCAACAGCACTACCTGCTGAAGAGTTTTTACATCACTGCTTGTATTTCCATTGTCCGGGTCTGATATAGGAGCAGAACATCAAAAATAAGAGAAGCACTGGAGCCATCAGTTGACAGACATAGCCAACGCCCAACGGACCCCATTGACCCATTGGGGTCCATGAGGTTTTTGGCATGCAGTCCATTATTTTGCCAGAGAAAATAGCACAGTATTCTAAACTATTACATCCAGCATTTTGTCCTGCAGTGGAGGCCCCTTACAGAGCCTCTAATGCAAATGTGAACACGGCCTTACAGGGAACAAGAAATCCATGTTTATTTTTCACTTTTCAAAATATACTAGGTAATTATAACATGAATCCCCTTATACAATGCTGTTATAGAATTTTAGAATTGGTTCTTACGTGGCAGATTTTGTGGCAGAAACTGGCTGAAAATCAGCTCCTTCCATTTGAATGGGGCAACACTCGTTAAAGTGAATGGAACTGATTTTCATTTGCAGAATTGTCTGCCACAAAAATCTGCCATGTGTGAAGGCACCCATAGGGTTGTCTAGATAAGAACCACCTGCTACGGCTCTTGTCAACAGACTACATACAGGCTGTTGTCTTACAGTCTGTATTCTACATCACATTTCCAACAAACTTCAGTAAATGGTAGATGGTATTTTGTTAACAAATTCTTAGGGAAACTGCTGGGAATTTCAACTTCCGCAGTAGACCAGCATACGAATGCTTAGATAACAGACTTGGATGGAAATGGTATATTAGACAATTTCTATTGAGGCACACATACAGATTTTGGATATTTTACCATCTTATTGTAGACCAATCAGTAATATTCCATACAAACTATATTATCTGGTTACGAAACACAGTTTGTAAAACACTTCCACTAATGCTTACATATTGTACTTTTTTTTTTCTTTTTTTTAAAATACGGACCATCCCAGATTCATCCCGCCTGCCAAATTGATTTCACAAAGGAAATTCTTTCAGCCTTGCTCACAGCAAGTAGCTGATAAACCATGGCCTGGTTAACAATAGGAAGCTGAGAGTTGAAAAGTACACTCTGTCCTTAGAGACTTGCCAGGGAAAGATGTCATGAAGTCTTCTGATTCTTACTCATTAAATTATCTAGATATTAGCCACTGAATTACTGAAACCCTGGGGCGTGCTAGGACTTAGTTATGGATTTAACTTTTGTAGTTTGATATTAGAGATGAGCGAATCATCCAAAAGATTCGTAACTCACACGAATCTATTTAGCGAAGGTGCGTACAAATCATACGTTATTATGTGGTGTTTTACGAACATTCGCGTACTAATAACGAACGTACAGTTGTTAAAGATACGCAACTTATGTGAACACGTATGCATGAGCGTACAAATTGCGTACGAAAATGATGGGCTTTGCTGGAGCGGAATGGTGGAGCAGGAGGAACGCTCTGAGTCTGACCCCTGGCTATATGATACTGTATCAGCAGAAGACAGCAGATCATCCGACTGTGATTGAGATGAGCGTCCATCCACTCCACTACCTCATCCACTTTCTCCTCCACTACAATTTTGCGCCTTGGTGGGTTAGCCTGGTGGAAAAGTGGCCAACTATTGCAAATTCTACAAGTAGAAGCTCCGGCTACAGGTCCTTTGGCACTGCTGCCCTGTTCCACCTTCTCCTTTTTTTGGAGCTCGAGGTCTGGCTGAAACCCTTTTGCTTTTCCATGCCAGACATTTTTCACTTGACTGTGGCCCTGCAGCTGGTCTTTGTCTCTCTCCCTATCTCTGTCCCTGCCTGATTAATTACTGCACTGGACCTGGCCCTGCAGTATTCCTGATATGTGTAATATGGATTCCCAGAACAATTACACCCCAATTTTAACAAAACAGTTCTCTGTCTCTCAGAACTTCACAGACAGTGCTTCTGCTCGTCTCAGCAGGCGCAGCACAACTGATGCGTCAATGACCGAGCCTGAGCCAATCAGAGAAAGCCCTTCCCACTAGGTCAGGTGACCGCTTTCTTCCCAGGCTTTATGCCGCACGAATAACGAACAGTAAAAGTTCGCTAATTAACTGAATTCGTACGCATCAGCGTATAAAGTAACTTATACGTAACATTAGCGTACAATTTATTGGACAAGTACGTAGAGAATGCGTAGAAAGCTTTAAGAACATTTTCGAATCTAACGAAGCGAATCTCAAAAAAATACGGATTCGCTTCACAGTGGAAAATTTCCAAGATTCGTACTGAATCTACGAAGCGGCGAATAGATTCGCTCATCTCTATTTGATATCATTAGGATTGATTGGTATGAATCGACCGCTCAAAAATCAGCTTCCTTGAGCAGCAAGAGGCTGGCCCCGCTGCTCAAGAGACTACCCCCCTACACAGGAGCGTAGCTAACGGCTCATGGGCCCTGGTGCAAGAGTTCATCTTGGGCCCCCCTTTCCTCAGTGCTTTGTGTGTCTTCTTATACAGCACAAGGGTTTTTGGGCCCCCTCAGGCTCCTGGGCCCGGTAGCGACTGCTACTTCTGCACCCCCTATAGCTACGCCCCTGCCCCTACAGAGGCTCTGCTGCTGCTTCCTGAGCAGCAGAGATACCGACTATGCATGTGCCACTACACTTCCAGTGGTAGCCAAACATGAGTGGCACCTGCACAGTCAGGTAGTAGCAGCAGAGCATCTAATGTACATTTGCATCTCTACTTAATAGCTTCATATATACAACACCCAACTGTACATTGTATGGGTCCCATGGAGACCCTGTAGCTAGCTACTGTAGTATGGAGTTGCATGCTGAGGAGGAATTATACATCCAAGTTCAGGTTGGCCAGATTGGTAATATACCCTCCTCAGCATAACTTCCATGTTATGTGTGGTGGGTTAGCCTGGTGACTGCTATAGGGCCTGGGGGAAGGGGGCTCTAGAGATGAATTCCTTCTTTTGTTCCTGCCATTTTTGCATTTTCTTATAACCACCACTAGGAGGAGCTGAGTGAAAATATGTTTTTACAGCTTCCACTGCAGTTAATAGTAACTGTTTAAATTTCCACGTTCTGAGCTTCCTCTAGTGGTGGTTCTAGGCAGACAGTTTCATAGTACACTGGAAAGCTGCAGATATAGAGCCATTTAGGGGAGGTATATATTAATAATGCATTGGTGTTTAGAATGAATGCAATATTTATGAAGCACCTCTTCCACTTTTTCCAACATAGAAGTCACATAAATTGGTTGAGGTGGAGGGTGCCTTTTTATTACAAATTTGTAATTAATATTTCTTCTACTTAATAAAAAATAACTAAATTAATCAGGATCATGCTTCGCTATGTGGCAGTCTGATAGACAAGTCTGAGTTTGGTGAATGCCAGGAGAATTGTACCTGCCTGACTGTAAAGTTTGGAGGAAGAGGGTTAAAGTTGTGGGGTTGTTTGTCAGGGGTTGGCCTGGGCCCCTTAGTTCCAGTGAAGGGAAATCTTAATGCTTCAGCATACCAAGACATTATGGACAATTGCTTCCAAATTTGTGGAAACAGTTTTTGGAAGGTCCTTTTCTGTTCCAGCATGACTTACCCAACTGCACAAAGCAAAGTCCAGAAAGTCATGGTTGGATGAGATGGTGCGGAAGAACTTCACTGGCCGCACAGAGCCCTGACCTCAACTCCATCCAACTTTGGAATGAACTTGAACAGAGATTGTGAGTCAGGCTCTCTGATCCAACATCTGTCTGACCTCACAAATGTTCTTCTGGATAAATGAGCAAAAAATCCTACAAATAAAGTCTAAAGTCTTGTAGAAAGCCTTCCTAGAACAGTGGAAGTTAATTTTGCTGCAAATGGGGACCAACTCCATATTAGCATTTTCCATTGGATTTAGAATGGAATGTCATGAAAAGCTCCTGTAGGTGTAATGTAAGTGTCCCAAGATAGATAGATAGATAGATAGATACCAAAACAAAAAAACACAGCAGCACAGCAATAGTGAAGGCGGGTGCAAAAATCCTCAATGGCTCCAGGCCCAGAGTCTACAATCAAGAACTCCCAAAAGATTAAAGCATGGAATAAAGAGATCCACAACTTTTTGCACAAGCCTGGTGTGCTGCCTAATCTTTTGGGATTTATAGATAGATAGATAGATGGATGGATGGATGGATAGATAGATAGATAGATAGATAGATAGATAGATAGATAGATAGATGAGTTTTCCTCAGGATGGATCAATATCAGATTGGTGGGGGTCTGACAACTGGAATAGCACTGATCAGCTGTTACCTGCTGCCACTGCAAATGAGAATGGAGCTGGAATCATAGGTTCGTGCAAAGTGTAATGGCTGTGTTGGGTTACTGCAGCTCAGCTCCCATTGAGTGATCATTCCAGTGCTGCTGGCTGCAGGTAGCAGCTGCTTGGTGTTGGTGTGAGTGTCAGACCCTCATTGATCTAATATTGATGAACTATCCTTTTTTCATATGTAATACCAGAAGTTTATAACTGTCCCTTAGGTCTAAAGTACTTTTGCTATGAATGACGAATACACAGATCCTGTTGTTTGTTTGTTTTTGCTTTAATCTTCATAAAGGTATTAAATTCTAGAGATTGAGAAAAAGTACTATATTATTCATGTAGAACAATATACATTGGGGCACATTTGTTAACACTGTCTGACAGAAATACAGTGTAAATGGTAGCAGATTTATCACGGTGGCTGGTGCTGGATGGAAAATTTGGCACATCTTTATACTTTCTGGTCTAACTTTACACCACCTATTGGCTTCATTCACTCCAAAACAGCAACATGTTTTTGGTGTATTTTTAACCCCTTCAAGCGACAGCCAGTTTGGACCAAATGCCGGAGCCCCATTTTTCAAATCTGACATATGTCACTTTATGTGGTAATAACTTTGGAACACTTTTACTTATCCAGGCCATTCTGAGATTGTTTTCTCGTCACATATTGACTTCATGACAATGGTAAATTTGAGTCAAAATATTTCATTCTTATTTATAAAAAAAATACTAAATTTACAAACAAATTTGAAAAATTTGCAAATTTCCAAATGTCAATTTCTCTACTTTTAAAATACATAGTAATACCTCCAGAAATAGTTATTACTTTACATTCCCTATGTGTCTACTTCAGGTTTGGATAATTTTGAAAATTACATTTTATTTTTTTGGGACGTTAGAAGGCTTAGAAATTTAGAAGCAAATCTTGAAATTTTTCACAAAATTTCCAAAACCCACTTTTTAAGGACCAGTTCAGGTCTGAAGTCACATTGTGAGGCTTCCATCATAGAAACCACCAAAAATCACCCCATTTTAGAAACTACACCCCTCAAGGTATTCAAAACTGATTTTACAAACGTTATTAACCCTTTAGGTGTTCCACAAGAATTAAAGGAAAATGTAGCCAAAATTTCCGAATTTCACTTTTTTGGCAGATTTTCCATTTAAATCATTTTATTCCGAGAATAAAGCAAGGGTTAACTGCCAAATAAAACTCAATAATTATTACCCTGATTCTGTAGTTTACAGAAATGCCCCATTTGTGATCATAAACTGCTGTACAGGCACACGGCAGGGCGCAGAAGGAAAGGAACGCCAGGGCAGATTTCACTGGAAAAATTTTAAGTTGCCATGTCACATTTGATGCACCCCTAGAGTAGGAAACTCCAAAAAACTGACCCCATTTTGGAAACTATGGGATAAGTTGGCAGTTTTGTTAGTACTATTTTAGGGTGCATACGATTTTTGGTAGCTTTATATTACACTTTTTGTGAGGCAAGGTAAACAAAAATTAGCAGTTTTGGCATTGTTTTTATTTTTTGTTATTTACAACATTCATCTGACAGGTTAGATCATGTGATATTTTTATAGAGCAGGTCGTTACGGACGCGGCAATATCTAATATGTATACTTTTTTTTTTATTTAAGTTTTACACAATATTTTTGAAGCACAAAAAAAGGGGCTCATTTTTTGCGGTATGAGATGACGGTTAGATTGGTACTATTTTTTGGGGCATATGATTTTTTGATAGCTTGGTATTACATTTTTTGTGATAAAATGTGACAAAAAATTGCTTTTTTTAGACAGTTTTTATTTTTTATTTTTTACGGTGTTCACCTGAGGGGAGAGATCATGTGATATTTTTGTAGAGCAGGTAGTTACGGACGTGGCGATACCTAACATGTATACTTATTTTTATTTATTTAAGTTTTACACAATAATATCATTTTTGAAACAAAAAAAAATCATGTTTTAGTGTCTCCATAGTCAGAGAGCTGTAGTTTTTTTATTTTTTGGACGATTGTCTCAGGTAGGGGCTCATTTTTTGTGGGACGAGATGACAGTTTGATTGGTACTATTTTTGGGGGCATATGCTTTTTTGATCGCTTGGTATTACATTTTTTGTGATGAAATGTGACAAAAAATGGCTTTTTTTTAGACAGTTTTTATTTTTTACGGTGTTCACCTGAGGGGAGAGATCATGTGATATTTTTGTAGAGCAGGTTGTTACGAACGTGTCGATACGTAACGTATACTTATTTTTATTTATTTAAGTTTTACACAATAATATCATTTTTAAAACAAAAAAAATCATGTTTTAGTATCTCGATAGTCAGAGAGCTGTAGTTTTTTTATTTTTTGGGCGATTGTCTCAGGTAGGGGCTCATTTTTTGCGAGACGAGATGACGGTTTTTACTTTTTTACACTTTTTTTACTTTCTTTTTACACTTTTTTTTTTTTACTTTTTACTTTTTTTTTTTAATTTATCAAGACCTATTTGGATCTTGAAGATCCAGTGGGCTTGATGGCTATACAGTGCATTGCAATAGTCATCTATTGCAATGCACTGTTTCAGTGTTACACTAAGGCTGATAAGACCCTGCGGGTCTAATCAGCCTTAGGTACATGGCACCCAGGACGCTTTGGTAAAGCGTACGGTTGCCATGGTAACCATCGGGCCGCTGCCATTACAGCAGCAGCGGCCCGATGGAAGAGAGAGGGAGCTCCCTCCCTCTTAACCCCATGGATGCTGCGGGCGGCTACTGACCGCAGCATCTATGGGGTTAAACAGCTGAAATCGGTGCCATTCACATTAAGCCACAGCCTTTTGTCAGAGAGAAAAAGTGTTTTGTCAGGCAGAAAAAGGATCTAAACTGATTAACAAGTGAGGTGCAAGGCTTGTATGCCAGATTTAGGTGCAAATTGTGCCAGAATTCTGGTGTATCTTCAAAAATAAATCTACCTTAACCCCTTCAACCCCGGGCCTGTTTTCACCTTCGTGCCAAGGCCATTTTTTGCAAATCTGACATGTGTCACTTTATGTGGTAATAACTTTGGAACGCTTTTACTTATCCAGGCCATTCTGAGAATGTTTTCTCATCACATATTGTGCTTCATGGCAGTAGTAAATTTGAGGCAAAATATTTCATTTTTATTTATAAAAAAATACATTATTTAACAAAAATTTGGAAAAAATTTCAAATTTCCACATTTCAAATTCTATACTTTCAAAATACATAGTAATACCTCCAAAAATAGTTATTATTTTACATTCCCCATATGTCTACTTTATGTTTGGATTGTGTTGAAAATGACATTTTAGTTTTTTGGGACGTTAGAAGTAGAGTTAAGCAAACGTGCTCGTAATGAGCACTGTAGTGCTCGGATCCCCTGCACTCGCATGGCCGCAGGCATCCGGATCTGTCCTCACCTGACTGTAAGTCAATGGGGGCAGATCCATTTGGTATGACACACGAGTGTGCCATACCAAACGGATCCGTCCCCACTGACTTGAAGTCGGGTGAGGAGGACGGATCCGGATGGCTGCGCAGCAGAGCGCAGGGGATCCGAGCAGTACAGTGCTCGTTATGAGCACGTTCGCTCAACTCTAGTTAGAAGGCTTCAAAGTTTAGAAGCAAATCTTAAAATATTTAGATTTCCAAAACCCATTTTTTTAAAGGAGCAGTTCAGTTATGAAGTCACTTTGTGGGGCTTACATAGTGGAAACTCCCCATAAATAACCCCATTTTAGAAACTACACCCTTCAAGCTATTCAAAACTGATTTTACTAACTTTGTTAACCCTTTATGTGTTCCATGAGAATTGACGGAAAATTTGAATGAAATTTCAAAATTTCACTTTTTTTTAGCAGATTTTAAATTTTAATCCAATTTCCATGAAACACATCAAGGGTTAACAACAAAACAAAACTCAAAATCTATTACCCCGATTCTGGAGTTTACAAAAACACCCCATATGTGCACAAAAACTAATGTATGGGCGCACAGCAGGCTTCAGAGTGGAAAGAGCACCATATGGCTTTTGGAGAGCGGAATTAGCTGGAATAATAATTGGGAACTATGTCGCACATGAAGACCCCCTGAGCTAGCCCTACAGTGGAAACCCCCCAGAAGTGACCCCATTTTGGAAAGAGCACCCCTCAAGGAATCTTTCAAGGTGTGTGGTGAGCACTTTGAGCTCAAAGGTGTTTCCTAGAATTAGGATACACACGGCAGTGAAAATGAAAAATTGCAATTTTTTGACAAAAAAAAGTTACTTTACACCCACATTTTTCATTTTCACAAAGGGTAACGGGACAAAATGCACCCCACATTTTGGTCACCATTTCCCCCCAAATACGGCAACACCCCATATGTACTTGTAGCCCAATGTACTGGTGCACAGCAGGCTTCACAGTGGAAGGAGCACCATATGGCTTTTGGAGAGTGGAATTAGCTGGAATAATAATTGGGAGCTATGTCGCACATGAAGACCCCCTGAGCTGGCCCTACAGTGGAAACCCCCCAAAAGTGACCCCATTTTGGAAAGAGCACCCCTCAAGGAATCTTTCAAGGTGTGTGGTGAGCGCTTTGAGCTCAAAGGTGTTTCCTAGAATTAGGATACACACGGCAGTGAAAATGAAAAATTGCAATTTTTTGACAAAAAAAGTTGCTTTACACCCACATTTTTCACTTTCACAAAGGGTAACGGGACAAAATGCACCCCACATTTGGTCACCATTTCCCCCCGAATACGGCAACAACCCAAATGTGCTTGTAGCCCAATGTACTGGTGCACAGCAGGCTTCACAGTGAAAGGAGCACCATATGGCTTTTGGAGAGTGGAAATAGCTGGAATAATAATTGGGAGCTATGTCGCACATGAAGACCCCCTGAGCTGGCCCTACAGTGGAAACCCCCAAAAGTTACCCCATTTTGGAAGGAGCACCCCCGTACAAACATTTTAAGTGGTAGAAAGGGTACTTTTTAGCAAACTGGTGTTTCACAGAAGGCAGAAACACTGAAAGCATTTTAAAGCACACATTTGTGAAAATGAAAAATTACTAGCAGACCCTCATTTTTCATATTCACAAGGGGTTAAAGGAGAAAATGCACCCCAGTATGCGTTCCCCATTTTCTCCCCATTACAGCAACACCCCATATGTGCTCGCAGCCTGCTGTATGGGCGCACAGCAGGCCGCTAGAGGCAAACTGCAAAATATGGATTTTGCAGGCCAGAATTAACAGACATGGTTTTTAAATGGCCATGTCGCGTTTAAAAATTTCCAGAGGTCCCCAGAAAGTAAAAAACCCCAAGAAGTGACCCCATTTTGGAAAGAGCACCCCCGTACAAACATTTTAAGTCGTAGAAAGGGTACTTTTTAGCAAACTGGTGTCTCACAGAAATGAATATATAGTGGTTGGTGAAAAGTGGATATGTAAGCTATTTGGAATATATCTGAGGTACAAAGTGAAAAATTTCAGGGTACATCAGGGATGAAACTAATACATGGATGAGTGGTAGATTCTGAAACACTCCTTCATGCACAGGCCAGGTTTTTCAGGGCAGGTTTCACAGTGATAAATGGTGTCCTTCCTAATCCCCCTTTTTGAACACGCCCTGCATCGTTTTTGGGTCCTTCCCTTCCTCGCTGTTTGGGGAACTTCACCAGGGAAATGTTGTCCTGGTACAACCCGAGCACTGTTACTTGCAGAAGTACTGGGGGCCTCTTCTGCTTTGTTGGAAAAAATTAGGGCCTTGATGACATCTTCTTGAAAGTGAAGGAAAGTTCCTGTGTGTCCTGCAGATTTAAATAGCACGTACGCATTGTACATTGCCTTCTGTACAAGGTGTACGGCCAGCTTTTTGTACCACACTTTTGTTTTTTGTGTGGCACTCTAGGGCTTCAAAACTTGTTCTGAAACCCCTCCCATTTGCCTGTTGTAGGCAAGGATGCAGTACTGTTTGAGGACAGTGGTAGTGGTATTACGTACAGCGGCAGGGGAGCTGGTGTTGAGGTGAATGCTGGTCAGTACAAGGACGTACCTCTTGTCCTTGTACTTAACCACCATCGTGTTTTCATGGAGGAGAGCCCTACTTTCACCCTTTCTCAGTGGTTGCCCTATGTAGTAGGGAATATTAATTATTGGTATTTTGGGATGTACCAATAATTAATATTCATAAATAGGCGTAAACCCGCTTTCGCTAGTTCCGCCTATTTATACCTACGTAATTTCCTACTGCCTTACACACGACCTAAAATGGACTTAAAGTACAGGTTACAACAATACTATAAAAACACTGCACACTGTATTATAAATAATAACAATGTTTATTATTTATTAACAATACAGTACAACAAAACCTAACTACACTGCACAATCCCGTTTAACTCCAACCGCGTTACTACCTAAACAATACATACACACACAAATTACAGATTGCAGCCCACCCTCACTTACACTAAACTGTCCCTGGGATATAAAGGGTTAAATTTAGAGGCGTAAGCAACAGGGGATAATGAGGGGTTAATATGGTAATGGCAGGGAAATGTGGTAGGGTATAGGGTAAAACCGTTGGTGGAATAGTGGCTGGGAGTTAAGGGGTTAATGGTAGGGAATAGATAATGGGTATGGGCAAGATGTAAATATCAGCAGGGGTACATGGGTGATAACAGGGAGGTTCAGGGGTTACAGCAGGACTGGGGTATACAGCAAGGCAGGGGTAATTCAAGGGCAGCACCAGGGGTTAATAGCAGGGCATGGGTGGTTCAGGGGTATGGGATAGTGGCAGGGGTTAATGGCAGGGAACGTTGGTGGTATAGGGAGCAAGGCAGGACAGGGCACCAGGGGTTAACATTGGTGGTTCAGTGGAACCAGGGGTTACTCAGCCTATCCAGGGGGTTCTCCGCTCGTTTCCAGGGGGGGCTCGTCTCCAGGGGTCCTTGCTCGTCGTCCAGGGGATGATTCTTGTAGGGGCTGCACGGCTCAATCTGCTGAGCGCAGCGCGATCGGGTTATTTAAACCCGGTCCCGCACGCTCCCGTGCTCCCGCGCTGCCGGCGAGCGAGCGTGCCGGCAGCCATGTGCACGAGTGCCGGCGCGGCGATATGACGTCACCGTGGAGGTAAATACAGCGCCGGAGGTGCGCGCCTTACAGAGGCAGGGAAACCTTTTGTTTCCCTGTCCTGTTAATTGCCCCCAGCAGCGCTGCGGGTAATTAACAGAAGGGACAGAAGATCATATCGATCTTCTGTCCCTTTGAAGTACCTGGGACTGGACTAATTAGTCCAGTCCCATGTCTCCAGCTATCCCCAGCAGATGTGCCATTGTCCATCTGCTGGGGCTATGGAGGGGGGCACCCTGGTTGATACATGTATATAGATACAAGTACATAACTGGGGATCATGTACATGAATCTATATACTTCTGGAGAATACAAGGGGCATATAAGGGGTAACTATACCTATATATTAAGGGGGCATATTAGGGGTCATGATATATATATTAAGGGGGCATACACAAAGGGGCAATTGTGTATATACTGTACACACGTATATACACGCTGTGGGGCCCATGCATGTGTATATATATATATATATATATACACATATATATATATATATATATATATACACTCACCGGCCACTTTATTAGGTATACCTGTCCAACTGCTCGTTAACACTTAATTTCTAATCAGCCAATCACATGGCGGCAACTCAGTGCATTTAGGCATGTAGACATGGTCAAGACAATCTCCTGCAGTTCAAACCGAGCATCAGTATGGGGAAGAAAGGTGATTTGAGTGCCTTTGAACGTGGCATGGTTGTTGGTGCCAGAAGGGCTGGTCTGAGTATTTCAGAAACTGCTGATCTACTGGGATTTTCACGCACAACCATCTCTAGGGTTTACAGAGAATCGTCCGAAAAAGAAAAAACATCCAGTGAGCGGCAGTTCTGTGGGCGGAAATGCCTTGTTGATGCCAGAGGTCAGAGGAGAATGGGCAGACTGGTTCGAGCTGATAGAAAGGCAACAGTGACTCAAATTGCCACCCGTTACAACCAAGGTAGGCAGAAGAGCATCTCTGAACGCACAGTACGTCGAACTTTGAGGCAGATGGGCTACAGCAGCAGAAGACCACACCGGGTGCCACTCCTTTCAGCTAGGAACGGGAAACTGAGGCTACAATTTGCACAAGCTCATCGAAATTGGACAGTAAAAGATTGGAAAAACGTTGCCTGGTCTGATGAGTCTCGATTTCTGCTGCTACATTCGGATGGTAGGGTCAGAATTTGGCGTCAACAACATGAAAGCATGGATCCATCCTGCCTTGTATCAACGGTTCAAGCTGGTGGTGGTGGTGTCATGGTGTGGGGAATATTTTCTTGGCACTCTTTGGGCCCCTTGGTACCAATTGAGCATCGTTGCAACGCCACAGCCTACCTGAGTATTGTTGCTGACCATGTCCATCCCTTTATGACCACAATGTACCCAACATCTGATGGCTACTTTCAGCAGGATAATGCGCCATGTCATAAAGCTGGAATCATCTCAGACTGGTTTCTTGAACATGACAATGAGTTCACTGTACTCAAATGGCCTCCACAGTCACCAGATCTCAATCCAATAGAGCATCTTTGGGATGTGGTGGAACGGGAGATTCGCATCATGGATGTGCAGCCGACAAATCTGCGGCAACTGTGTGATGCCATCATGTCAATATGGACCAAAATCTCTGAGGAATGCTTCCAGCACCTTGTTGAATCTATGCCACGAAGAATTGAGGCAGTTCTGAAGGCAAAAGGGGGTTCAACCCGTTACTAGCATGGTGTACCTAATAAAGTGGCCGGTGAGTGTATATATATATATAAAAACTGGCAGCACTAAAAAAAAGGGAACAGTGGAGTGCAGAGCCTATGATCTGACTAGGATCACCAATAAGTACGAAAAAAAGGCAGCACTCACCAAAAAAGTAAAGATAAAACTCTTTTATTCACCCCAGTGGGCCATGCAACGTTTCATCTCTAAAACATGAGCCTTTCTCAAGCTTGAAAATGATCACTAGCTAAAAATTAACTGATGTGGAGCTCTCAAGGGCGTAGCTAAAGGCTCATGGACCCTGGTACAAGAGTTCAGTTTGGGCCCCCCTTCACTTAGTGCTCTGTGTGTCTTCTTATGTGGCACATGGATCTTTGGGCCCCCTCTAGGGTGACCAGGTCTGAAATTCCTAAAAGGAGGACACCTTTTTTTCCGGGAAAGGGGGGGGGGATGATCATTACATACTGTATACCCCAGGGAATGGGGACCCAAACTTCCCTTTATTATTTTCCGTTATAACATGGTTATAACAGAAAATAATAGTTAAAGTGGCCTTTAGGGGTTAAAAATAATAAAAAAAACCCTCACCTTTTCCACTTGTTCGCGCAGCCGGTGTCTTCTTTCTTCTTTCCCCTGCAAAAAGACCTTTGGTGACGTCAGCGCGCTCACCACGTGGTGAGCAAGCTGACGTCACCGAAGGTCCTTTTGCAGGGGAAAGAAGAAAGAAGACACCCGCTGCGCGAACAAGCGGAAAAGGTGAGTTTTTTAAATTATTTTTAACCCCTAAAGGCCATTTTAACTATTATTTTCTGTTATAACCATGTTATAACGGAAAATAATAAAGGGAAGTTCGGGTCATTTTAACAGTTAAAATGATTTTGTTCGACTGCCTCAAACAGTTTGAGGCAGTCGAACAAAATCCCGGACGATTTTGAAATTCCCCCCGTGGACATGTCCGGGGGAAAAGAGGACGTCTGGTCACCCTAGCCCCCTCAGGCTCCTGGGCCCGGTAGCGACTACTACCTCTGCACCCCCTATAGCTACGCCCCTGGGAGCTCTATATATATTATATAAAACCCTAACTGTGCTTTCTTCTTTTTGGACAAAAAAAAAAAAGAGAAAAAAAAAAAAGCACAAAAAATGATCCCCAGGTGCTGATCAGGCAGGTATGCACTGAAAAGCACTGGGCGGTCACAGCTCGCACGCAGAAAAAGCGGTGCGGAGCTGGAAAGTTGTTAAAAAATAAAAGGCAAAAAACACACGGACCAAGTGGCATCCGTAAAAAAAGGAGCGCTGGCAGGGGACCCAGCCTGACTCCTGACACATCCCCCCCCCTCCCCCTGCAGCCCCGGTAACTTCCTGGAGCTGCGATTGGCCAGTCTGTGGAAACCGGCCAATCACAGTCACGGGAGCTGCAGGGGGACGGAAATACCGCCCCCTGCCCTTACCCGACATGGCTGCCTGCCGGGCAGTGCAGCCATTATACCCGGGTCCCGTGGCGATTACACCTGCGGGCCGGGTGATCGCCCCGCCGTAGTACTACAGCGCCGGGCGTCAAGCCCCTTCACGCAGCTGAGAGCCGTTTCATATTTAGACATAAAATGCATCAGAATTTCTTTCATCCTGGCTAATGATATATAATAAATTATTGATATCCTTCTGTATTTATGAGGATTCAGAATCAGATGGCAGATAATTGTAGTCTGCTATCTCATGTCCATGATGCAGTTACGTGTTATAAATATATCATTGTCCCTTGTATCCTGTCAATAGCATACAGCAATTAAACAACGGGTGGTTTTCCTGACAACATGTCCTTCTCAGCTGGAGTCTTTTGAGAACACAAAGCTTTTCAAGACATATGCAAAATAGCTCAATGCGATTTATGATTGTTATGGGTAAAAGAATGTGTTGTACGTGCAAAAGCAAAAATGCTTTATCCTAGTAAATGTAATAAAGACACAACACAAAACTGACTCATTTATTATAATATCTCCATCATGACACAAATTATATTGCCTAATCTCTTCCCACTCCATGACTCATTGAAATACTGCCCCGTTCCTGCTTACTCAATAAGTCATTGATGTCATCCAGCTCCCGTTTGATTCTATGGCTGTAAAGTGTTATGCATTTTGGATGGCCCAATCAGATAGATAGATAGATAGATAGATAGATAGATAGATCAGATAGCTAGATATTGTTAGTAGTAAACCTGCCCCACTGAGTACACAAAATGAATTCCTCTAAAATTATGGTGTTCCATTTAAGAAAATGATAGTATATTTCAAAAGTGACATAATTTGACATGTTTTCCTCTTGGTTTGGTTGCTGTTTACCACACCCCTTCCCCTCAGCTGTTGTGGGTGGGGTGATTGTCTTTCCCCTATTTATCCCTTCCTCTCCCAGTATCCCTTGCGGTTTATACTTTCTGCTGACATTGTTGTGTGCGGTGTGGATCTCGGGTGAGATCCGGTTGCTGCAATATCTGCATTAAGATAAGTGTCATTTTCCCTTTTATGTTTATCCTACTTTCCCCTGTTGTGGTTTTGCCTTCTGGAGTCTCCTGTTCGGCCGTCCTTTTGGAGGAACGGGTTGACTCCTTCCCCTGTCACTAGTGGCAGGGTTCTCTAGGGTCAGGTGTTATTAGGTTCCTGTGTATGAACTCTCCTACCACTAAGGCCTGTTCATACTGGTAGTCAGTCAGGGCCAAGTTTCAGGGTTTCCTGCAGGAGGTGACCATTTCCCTTGTTTGGTCCTTTTCCCTTCCCTCTTACGCTTGGTTTGGCTATACCCTCTACACCAGAGCATGACATTATAAACCTCCGAACAAAAATTAATGTCCATTTTTGTGCAGACATGGATGCTATTACTGCGCTTACTGAACGGCTGCAGGGACTCTGCTTGGAGGTACAGTAGCTGACATCCGCAACCAGATTCAGAGACCACAGGCTGGTAGTTCTGGGGGTGCTGGGTGTCAGGCCTGTTTGGAGCCTAAGGTCGCCCTCCTGGACAGATTTTCTGGGGGATGTGATAATTTTATTCTATTCAGGGAGGCGTGCAAATTGTGTTTCAGACTGCGTCCACATTCTTCTGGTAATGAGGAGCAGAAGGTTGGTGTGGCCATCTCGCTGCTTAAAGGGGATGCGCAGTCATGGGCCTTTTCTCTGCAGACCGAATCGCAGTCTCTCCGGTCGGTAGATTAATTTTTCAAGGCTTTGGGGATTATCTATGATGACCCGGATCATATCTCCCTCGCCGAGACCCAGATACGTGTTGAGATCTATTGCTCTGAGTTCCGGAGGTAGGCGACCAATACTGAATTGAACGATCCGGCTCTACGTAGCCAATTCTGTCAAGGATTATAAGAAAGGCTGAAGGATGCTTTGACCTTTCATGAAACCTCTGTGTCTTTGGAAGCTGCTATGTCTCTTGCTGTACGCATGGATAGGCAGCTGAGAGAGCGATCTAGGGGCCCCCGCTCTCAGCACGTACTATCACGTAGTGTATTGTCTTCCTATGACACTTTGGGTGAAGATTCCCCTGGGTTGATGTCAGGGGACGAACCTATGCAGTTGGGGGGAGCTACACCTGTTTCCACTCTTAAGAATTTTGGTAATAAGAAGGGTGTGTGTTTTTTCTGTGGTCAGAAAGGACACTTTGTTAATGTATGTCCATGCATTCAGTCTCTAAAAGAAAGAAAAAAAAAGGGGGCGGTGAATTTTCGTCTCACTCTTTGTGGGGTGGGTGGAGAGACTGAAAATGTGCATTTGTCTTCATCCTGTAGTACCCGTTTTCTCCTGACTGCCGAGGTGGCGCTAGAGTCAAAGGTTGTGAGAATTGATGATTGATGTGTTTATGGACAGCGGAGCAGGGGTGAACTTCATTGATGCTCAGTTTGTCCGTATGCATCGATTGTCTCCGAGTACATTGGAAAAGAAGATTTCTGTGTTTGCCATTGATTCTGCGCCTCTATCCCAGAAGTGTTTGTCTCAAATGGTGCATGATATCAAATTAAGAGTGGGTGAATTTCATCAGGAGCTTATTTTGTGTTTTGTGTTGGAAGGTCTTCCTGCTCCTGTGGTTCTGGATTTACCATGGTTAAGGAAACATAATCCGACCATTGACTGGCATACTAGATAAATTTTGGATTGGGGTGATTATTGCATTGACAATTGCCTTAAAGGGTTATTCCCATCTTGGACAATGGGGGCATATCGGTAGGATATGCCCCCATTGCCCTATAGGTGCGGGACCCACACTTATATCGAGAACGGGGCCCCGAAAGTCAAGGAGGCATGCGCAGCCGTCCTCCATTCATTTGTATGGGGCCGGCGAAAATAGCCGAGCTCTGGCTCGGCTATTTCCGTTGTCTCTATACAAATGAATGGGAGCTGGGCCGCGCATGCGCGGTGCGCTCCCATTCATTTCTATGGAGCCAACGGAAATAGCCGAGCCGGTGCTCGGCTATTTTCGACGGCCCCATACAAATGAATGGAGGGTGGCCGCGCATGCGCGGTGCGCCCTCCTTGACTTTCGGGGCCCCGTTCTCGATATAGGTGCGGGTCCCAGCGGTGGGACCCGCACCTATAGGACAATGGGGGCATATCCTAGCGATATGCCCCCATTGTCCGAGATGGGAATAACCCTTTAATACCTCTTTTTCTGCTTTAACTGCTAAGACACTTCCCTCTTTTATATTGAATTTCTCTGAGGTATTTTCTGAAGGTGGATGTCAGGATTTACCCCCTCACCGGGAATACGATTGTCCTATCAATCTTATCCCTGGAGCAAAATTGCCCAAATCTAGGCTGTATAACCTTTCTGGACCTGAGAGAACGGCCATGAAGGAATATATTGCTGAGAGTTTGGCTAAAGGTCATATTAGACCTTCCAAATCTCCTGTGGCAGCTGCGTTTTTCTTTGTAAAGAAAAAGGACGGAACTCTTAGGCCATGTCTGGATTTCCGTGAACTCAATCGGATTACTGTCCGTGATCCGTACCCCCTTCCTTTGATTCCTGACTTGTTTAACCAGATTGTGGATGCCAAGGTGTTCTCCAAGTTGGACTTAAAGGGATTCTGTCAGCAGGATATGGGGTATAGAGATATTCACATCTATGTATTACTCTCTGCGTTGTAATTCCAAATATACTTAATTCTATCAGAGCAGTAGTTTCTTTAAAAAATCATTTAAATTCATATGTTAATAACTCACTTAAGGAGCCCAAGGGGCTGTGTCCCCGGCTGTTGGAGCCCAGCCGCGCCGAATATTTTGGAGCCCAGCACCGCCCTCCTGCTAATTATTCACTCCCCTTTAGTGCTCTGGTCTTCTCTGGCTGCGGCGTAATCTCGCGCATGCGCCGTAGAGACATGAGTTTTCACCCGTGTGGCGTCCTGGCAGCGGCCTCATCGGACTAAATGCACATGCGCCAGTGCGAGATTACACCGCAGCCAGAGGAGACCAGAGCACTAAAGGGGTGTGAATAATTAGCAGGAGGGCGGTGCTGGGCTCCAAAATATTGTGGAGGCTGACGCATCCGAGGTGGGGGTAGGAGCAGTTTTATCACAGGGCCTGTCACCTGGTAAATGGTGCCTTTTTTTCCGAAAAAACTCTCTGCGGTGGAGAGAAATTATGATATGGGTAATAGAGAGTTACTGGCCATTAAGTTGGCTTTTGAGGAATATGAAACAGGTCGGGTCACACCTCCAAGTGTCTCCAATGACACAGGAAATGGCTCCCACGCCAAACAAATTAGATAAAGAAAGATTCCTGTGTTGAAGAGGTTGCTTTGAATCACATGTATTTTATTAATGCGCTTAAAGTACAGCTTGGGTTCACAGAACGTTTTCGGCCCACGGCCTTTATCAATATGCTGTAAAATCACACAAAGAAAATAAACTTGAGTATAATACAATAGAACATCCACCAAAATATCAGATGTCTAGGGTATTGTAAATAACGAGAGCAGGTTTCCAAATGACAATCTCTAATTTACGCTTATAGAGTAACATATAAAGTAGCTAGACCATTAGGTATATGATCCAAGGACAGATAAATCATATGGTAATACAGACATCTCAATACAAGAACAGAATTATCTATGTAGTTAGTGCCGAGTGCACTCAGTATCAATGTACACATATGCTTCATGTCAAAAAGAGCTACACAGAAAAAAACACTTGTCATGATGCCTGTATCCTAATATAATCATGGCTGGTAGTGGGTTCGGTGACCCATGTATCCTACCTGTATGTAGCGCAGTATGTAGAAGAGTTAAGTAATGCGCCGTGCTGGTAGGCGGCTGATGCGCAGACAGTAAGGAGGCTAACAAGTCTCTCCGAATGGCGCTGCCATGTCTATGAGACGCGCGGACTAGAAATAGCTCGCGCCGGCTGTTGCGAGGGGCGGGGAAAACTGGAAGTGCCCGATCTCTGCTGGTGTACTGGAGACTCAAAGATGGCCGCCGTGTCTTGAAGGTGTGACTGCGCATGTGCGGCTGCAGATAGGGCGCGTTCTGCATGTTACATAGAGACTAGGTGTTTAAGAGTAGCGGTCATGTCAGAATGGCGTGACTGCGCATGTCAAGGTAGGTTAGATGAGTACAAGGGATGTCCCATGTGTTTAGATAGAAAGAAAATGAATTATAATCAAATCTGGATGTAAGAGAAGGAAAACCCTATTTTAGATGGCAGTGATAAACCTATATGCGTATATGTATAGCTGGGCATCAAGGAAAAATTCAAAGTATTGTAGTGGGCATAAAATATTGGGTCACTTGGGGGCATTTCTTAATGGCACGAGAGCACTGGGGGTATTTCTTACTGGCACTGGGGGCATTTTTTACTGGCACATGGGGGCATTTTTACTGGCACTGGGGGCATTTTTACTGGCACTGGGGCATTTCTTACTGGCACATGGGGGCATTTTTACTGGCACATGGGGGCACTGGGGGAATTTGTTACTGGCACATGGGGGCATTTCTTAATGGCACGGGAGCACTGGGGGCATTTTTAATGGCACTGGGGGCATTTCTTACTGGCACATGGGTGCACTGGGGCATTTTTACTGGCACATGGGGGCACTGGGGGCATTTGTTACTGGCACATGGGGGCACTGGGGGCATTTCTTACTGGCACATCATTTGGGGGGCATTTCTTACTGGCACATAATTTGGGGGGCATCTATGGGGGTGGGACACTTTTTACTGGCACATGATTTTGGGGGGAATCAATGGGGGGAACTTCTGGTTCATTATTGGGGCGTTTCTTACTGGCACATAATTTGGGGGGCATCTATGGATGTGGAGCACTTCTTACTGGCACATTATTGGGGAACTTCTTACTGGCACATTGGAAGCATTATTACTTCTGGGGCACAGTGGGGACATTAGTACTGTTGGGGGCATTATTACTAACAAGTGCACTCTGCCAGGGAATTATTAGTTGGGACTTTGGGGGCACTATTACTGTGGGGTGCACCCTGGCACAGTGTCAGCATAGCGCAGTTATTTCTGGGTGACGTTATGTTTACACTATTACTGTCAGGGACACAATTTGCTGGGCGCAGTTATTTTAGGACACTGTGTGCCAATAATTATTGAAGGGCACTATCTGTGTGGTATTAGTGACACAGTACTGGGGGTGGTAGGATGATTTGTCCAGAAGACGGGAGGATGATGAAAAAGTAGTAAACTAAGATTTTTTTTCTGTCAAACTGCAGATATGAGAAATAGCTGAAAAATGGCATCTGGTCTGAAAGGAGAAGATGAGGAAAGAGAAGATCTACATCAGAGGAGACGTCACTGGATGTACGAGGTATGGGGCGCTGTATTAGGCTACGTTAACACGAACATTGTGTTTTGCAGTCTGCAAATTGCGGATCCCCAAAAAAAGGATGATGTTCCATTCGGCATCATTTTTTTTTGCAGATCCACTATAATAATGCCTATCCTTGTCCGCAAAACGGACAAAAATAGGAATGGACATACAGATGCGGACAGCACACGGTGTTCATTGAAGTGAATGGGTCCGCATCTGAGCCGCAAAATATGCAGATCGGAGGCTGCAAAAACAACTGTCTTGTGAATTTAGCCTTACCCTGTATGTTCTGTAGTGATACACGTAATGTTAGGAGGGAAAGGGTTACTGTGAGAATTTGGCATGGGGGAGGGGGGGTTCAATTTTTGACTTGGTCGGCAGAAAAGCTAAGTGCACCAGTGCTTAAAAATGATGCAAACAAGATAGATACACCTCTACCACTAGCTCTGTTGTTGCCTCCACCACTAGCTCCACCTCTGTTGCTGATTCCACCTCCACCATTAGCTCTATAGCTAGCTCCACCTCTGTTGCTGGTTTCACCTTCACTACTAGCTCTATTGCCAGCTCTACCTCTGTTGCTGCCTCCACCACTTGCTCTACTGCTAGCACCACCTCCAGTGCTAGCTCTAGTTCTGCTGCCTAAAACTCTAGAGACCTGCCAATTTTTATGGCCTACATTTGTTTGTTAACATTGGCAACAATTCATGCATGGACATGGCAAAGAAGTTTGTAGGCATCCACTGATCTAATAATGACTAGAGATGAGCGAGTAGTGTTCGATCGAGCTGGTATTCGATCGAATACTACGATATTCGGCGTGCTCGATTTCTTTCGAGTATAACGGCGATGGCGCACTTAGAATTCGTTTCCCCTCCCACCTTCCCTGGCGCTCTTTTTCCACCAATCACCATGCAGGGGGGGTATGACAGGCACGCTGAGCACGCTGGCAGCGCGAAAACAGCGTCTACATGCATTGGCTGGAAAAACCATGTGACCTCGAATATTAAAAACTCAGCTCTTCCTGCTCGTACGCATATGCTGCGTGAACTTAGTCAGGGACAGAGGCTGGAGAAGGGAGAGACAGATTTTAGCTGTTGGACAGGCAGGAGCGTGATTAAAAGCCCTTATCAGGGCTACTACAGTGGACTTCAGTGATAGCTTACTACAATATAGACTTTACAGAGAACGGCTGCTGTATTCAGGGATAGCTGCTGGAGTAGGGACAGAGAGAGGCATTAGTGGTGTATTAGGTGCTCTGCTACATACCAAACTATATTTGGCACTACTGCTGTGTACCTTGAAAAATACAATATATAGGCCTTATAACTGGCAACTGTACTGTGCGTTCTCTTGCAAAGTAATTTCTCATAACTGGTGTTCATACACACCGTCTGATCACTTAATACACGGCTGTGTACCTTGAAAAATACAATATATAGGCCTTATAACTGGCAACTGTACTGTGCGTTCTCTTGCAAAGTAATTTCTCATAACTGGTGTTCATACACACCGTCTGATCACTTAATAAAAGGCCTGTGTACCTTGAAAAATACAATATATAGGCCTTATAACTGGCAACTGTACTGTGCGTTCTCTTGCAAAGTAATTTCTCATAACTGGTGTTCATACACACCGTCTGATCACTTAATAAAAGGCCTGTGTACCTTGAAAAATACAATATATAGGCCTTATAACTGGCAACTGTACTGTGCGTTCTCTTGCAAAGTAATTTCTCATAACTGGTGTTCATACACACCGTCTGATCACTTAATAAAAGGCCTGTGTACCTTGAAAAATACAATATATAGGCCTTATAACTGGCAACTGTACTGTGCGTTCTCTTGCAAAGTAATTTCTCATAACTGGTGTTCATACACACCGTCTGATCACTTAATAAAAGGCCTGTGTACCTTGAAAAATACAATATATAGGCCTTATAACTGGCAACTGTACTGTGCGTTCTCTTGCAAAGTAATTTCTCATAACTGGTGTTCATACACACCGTCTGATCACTTAATAAAAGGCCTGTGTACCTTGAAAAATACAATATATAGGCCTTATAACTGGCAACTGTACTGTGCGTTCTCTTGCAAAGTAATTTCTCATAACTGGTGTTCATACACACCGTCTGATCACTTAATAAAAGGCCTGTGTACCTTGAAAAATACAATATATAGGCCTTATAACTGGCAACTGTACTGTGCGTTCTCTTGCAAAGTAATTTCTCATAACTGGTGTTCATACACACCGTCTGATCACTTAATAAAAGGCCTGTGTACCTTGAAAAATACAATATATAGGCCTTATAACTGGCAACTGTACTGTGCGTTCTCTTGCAAAGTAATTTCTCATAACTGGTGTTCATACACACCGTCTGATCACTTAATAAAAGGCCTGTGTACCTTGAAAAATACAATATATAGGCCTTATAACTGGCAACTGTACTGTGCGTTCTCTTGCAAAGTAATTTCTCATAACTGGTGTTCATACACACCGTCTGATCACTTAATAAAAGGCCTGTGTACCTTGAAAAATACAATATATAGGCCTTATAACTGGCAACTGTACTGTGCGTTCTCTTGCAAAGTAATTTCTCATAACTGGTGTTCATACACACCGTCTGATCACTTAATAAAAGGCCTGTGTACCTTGAAAAATACAATATATAGGCCTTATAACTGGCAACTGTACTGTGCGTTCTCTTGCAAAGTAATTTCTCATAACTGGTGTTCATACACACCGTCTGATCACTTAATAAAAGGCCTGTGTACCTTGAAAAATACAATATATAGGCCTTATAACTGGCAACTGTACTGTGCGTTCTCTTGCAAAGTAATTTCTCATAACTGGTGTTCATACACACCGTCTGATCACTTAATAAAAGGCCTGTGTACCTTGAAAAATACAATATATAGGCCTTAACTGGCAACTGTACTGTGCGTTCTCTTGCAAACTAATTTCACGGCTGTGAAGGCAAAATATTGTAAAAAAAAAACAAAATGCGGCGGGGGGCTAGCGGAATAGGACGTGGACGAGGACGGGGGCGCGGAAATGCTGTTGGGGGCCTTGTTGAAGCCAGTGGGGATACAATGCGTGCTGGTGAGGGTCAGCCAGGATCCCGCTCATCCAGAATCCCTGCTTTTATGGGACAGTTAAGCAGGGGGCGGGTTACACCGCTGTTGAGGCCTGAGCAGGTTGAACAGGTGGTGCAATGGATAGCCGATAGCGCTTCCACACAGTTGTCCACCAGCCAGTCATCCACACAGTCTCACTCTGACCCTCCTTCCTCCACACCTGGCCAACAGAGTCATCCCACCATTGACCCCTCCCAGGAGCTCTTTTCGGGTCCTTTTTCAGATGTGCCGGAAGAATCCCAGGAGCTAGCAGAGGAATTTGTTTGTAGTGATGCCCAAACACTGGAGTTTTCGCCATCTCCTGCTGATGTGGACCCTGAGCCAGCATCTGTTATCATGAGCGATGATGATGATGAGACGCAGTTGCCATCAAGGGAGGCTGTTGGAATGTCCAGTGGGCAGGAGGAGGAGCAGAGTGAGGAAGTGGAAGAGGAGCTGGTGGATGACGAAATGACCGACCCCACTTGGCCAGGGGTGATGTCCAGCGAGGAAAGCAGTGGAGAGGTGGTGGTCTGCGCAGCACCGAAAAAGGCAGCAAGAGGCAGAGGGATGTCCACAGGCAGAGGGATGTCCACAGGCAGAGGGATGTCCACAGGCAGAGGCATGTCCACAGGCAGAGGCATGTCCACAGGCAGAGGGATGTCCACAGGCAGAGGGATGGCCACAGGCAGAGGACAGTTCAGACAGAGAAGTGAGGCCACAGCCAGCAGGGCCGAAGCTGTTCCCGGCAGCGGCCAGTCGCGCGAAGCTCCCCATCGAGGCCTCGTACTTCTGTGGTGTGGAGATATTTTAATGTTTGTGCGGATGACAAACTGAGCGCGGTTTGCACACTCTGCCACTCAAAAACTGAGTAGGGGCTCTGAGAAGAGCAATCTGACCACCTCAGGCATGCGGCGTCACTTGGAATTCAAGCACTGGGCTGAGTGGGAGAGAGCAAACGCAATACAAACTGCGCCCCGGTCTTGCTGCCACTGCCTCTTCCCCTTTGTTGTGTGCTGCCACTGCGGTCCAGACCTCCAGCCAGGACACCTCCACATCTGCCT